>PVHY01012924.1:0-42865 GCA_004024945.1 Uropsilus gracilis | reverse complement strand
TGAAAAGGCTGGGGATGGTGGTAAGGACCCACGAGTGGAAAGTTTAAACTGTGTTTTAAAGTTTTTCTTTTCTGCAGTTTTTGGAGCTGAAAGCAGAGAGCAGCTGGCTGGCTTTTGCATATCAATGGTAAAGGTGATCAGTGAAAATGCTAATGAAGAGTGTGTAGCCTGCTTTGTAGAGAGAAGCAGGAAGAAAAGTTAAGGTTAAAGGTAATTGCAAAGGAACTGCTTGTAGCCTGCTTTGGAGAAAGAAGCAAGCAGATAGGGGTAAACAGTTAAATAAAGACAGAAAGTCTTCATTTTACCCAGTTTCAGTTGGAGTGGAGCGATTTTACTTATCCCCTAGTGTGACTAAGAGGCTCTACTGCTTTTCATAAAGGGCACACAGAAAAGTAATGTTCAGGTTCTGTTTTTTAGAAGCTCTCAGTGTGGTAGAGAAGATATCAGATGAATACTAGCCAGCTACAATGAGACATGGAGATACTAGCAAAGTATAGTCAAAAGCTAACATGGAAATATATCAAACATTGCTAGTAACTGAAAACACAAATTAAAACTATGGCATTTCACTAGTATCTTATTCATATCCTTTCTGGCTGCAAAGGGATTTAAAGTAGTCATTAATCCTACTTTAGAAAAATTTCATAGAAAATAGACTTAAAAAATGAGAACATCTGACAAAACAGTAACTCTGTCAGCAAACTTGTCCTGTGAGGGGACAACACTTCAACCCAAATGAGTGATTTGGATTATATGAACATTTTGGTTGCCATGGTGTATTTACTTCAGTTTGCTTGGCTTTAGAAAAACAAAACACAAAAGGTCAGTTATTAGGAATTTTATATACCACTGGGCAAAGCAGTTATTTTTGCTTCATTTCAGATCATTCAAAATTTCCAGGCTTTGTTCTATATAAGAAGTAGGGATTTTCTTGGGAGAAGAAAGCAAGTCTGCCCAGCTGCCCAGCAGAGTCACCTTTGGCCTTCATGTTTAATCAAAATCAGCATCAACACAGTACGGCTTTGCTAGTTACAGGAAGGTGCCTGCATCTATTCTGTGCCAGTCATGTGTCAGGTACAATAGAATTCTCTTTCTATAAATGAGCTTATTTAACAATCTCCAAATCTTACAAATATTAGTCAATTTGCAGATAAGAAAGCAGAAGCTCCAAAATGTAAAAAAATATGCCCCAAACCCCTGGCTACCAGGGAGTAGGGATTGGATTTAAGCCATAATGATTCTGGTTTCAAAGCTTGTGTCATTATGGCAAGTGCAAGAATAGAATAAAGAGGGAAAAGAAAGAAGGAATGCATGAAAGAAAGGGTGGGAGAAGGAGGCAAGGGAGGCATGGAGAGTAAAACAATAATGGAATGGAAGAAGGGGTGAGTGAGTGTGGAATTAGACATCTTTGGGCACATAGTCTAAGAAGAAAGACAAAGAGAAGGGTCAGAGTTTCCCTGAAGAAAATTATTCCTGGCAATTTAGAGAGAGATTTTCTAAAACGGCAGGTTAGGAACTCAGCCTCTGTCGGAGGTTTGGCTCTCAAGAAGTTCCCCCAGGACGGCCTCCTCTCCTGCCACCTCATTATCTCTGGAACAATCTGCATGGCCAGTAATGAGGGAATCTTAATGCCAGCAGTCTCGAGAGTGGTAATGGCCCTTGTGTGGGAGCTCAGGTCACAAGTTCAGACCTGGATGCTGAGGAGGGAGCTGTTGCAGAGCTTCTGACCATCCCCCTGGACTGACAGTCCATTAGCCCTTACCCCCTCAGCAGGGAGTAATGAGAAGGTGAGGCTCACTCCAGAGCCCCCTGCCAGCACAATGCCCGTGGAGGTACAGCTTCCCCCCAGCAAGCCCTTCCTGTTGCTACCCCTGCACTCCCCTCTTCTCCAGTCAGTGCTCTCTGTCAGCCTGCGGGATAGCATTTGTCAGGATTCTGGTTCCTCCCAAACTGTACCCCCCACAGAAGCACAGGGAAATCACCAGGTAGCCAGGGAGCGCTGACTTTCCATTTGTGACATCCTTTATCCTTTCTACCTGAGGGCCCATTCCGTGTAGTGGCAAAAGAAAAGACTTTGTAATCAGAGATTTAATCCCACCATTTTCCTCTGTTAACTGTATGACTTCAGGCATGTTACTTCATATCTGTTACCTCTGTTTCCTCGCATACCATGAAGAATAACATACCAGTCTCATACATTTGTTTAACGTATTATTATTCACTTGTTAGTAATAATCACAGCTAACACTGAGCTCTATATAGTGAGTTCTGTGCTAACTACTTTATACAAATGAACTCTAGTCCTCACAACTCTATCTATAGACATTGCTTGTCGACCTAATTAACAGAAGGAGAAACTAAAACTGAGGTTGGATTAGCACATGTCAGAACTAAAACAGGAAGACTGGTCTCTCTGACTGAGTTTGTAACCTTAACTACTGAAAATTCACATTATAAAATCCTGAATTTAACACCCAGAGCAATATTCTGACAGAAAGTATGTTTTCAATAAGATTAGTTTTTTATTTTTTTTCAATATTTTTTCTCTATGACTAATGTATTGGTTGAGATCAGAAAATAGATATCTTCCTAGGTGTTTCATATAGAGAACATTCAATGCAGAAAATTATTGTATGGGTGATGGAAGAACTGAAGAGTCAGTGGGGAACATTGAAGCGAGCCAGTAATTAGCAATAGGAGAACACTGTTATAATCCTTAGGCAAGAGGGACAGAGGGAGAAGGTGGTGCCACCAAATCCTGGAGACCAGGATCACCTTTAGAAGTCAGAGCCACAGAGGAATCTTGGAGAGATGCTTTCCCTCCTAGAGATGCTATCTAAAACCTGGAGAGTTGAGAGTAGAAATACCTTGGCTTCTTCTCACCCCACAGGCTTTCAACTGGTCAGGCTACTCAGAAATCCTAAACAAAGTAGCATGGGAAACAAATTTACAAACTTGTCAAAAAAGGACAAGATGAGATCTGAAGTGAAAAAGGCAGATACCTGGCCCATCTAACAAACCTATGATGCAGGTAATTTGATATTCTCTTCTCTATGTAACTCTGCCAGGTATTCAAACCATGGTATGATCGTGAGCATATTTTATAAATGAGTGAAAAATAGATTCGACATTAAATACTACCAGAATTCCAAAGACTGGATGATTAATCTGATGGGGTTCAAGGAAAGTTTCAGAATGGGAGGAGCTTTGAGTATATTTATAGTTTATGAATTAAGAGTTTGGGCAGCTTAGAAAATACCCAAGGAATAGGAACAGAACAATTGAAGATGTGGGTCCGTACATTGTTGTTGTGAGCTGAGCAGTCTTCAAATTTCTACCAACTCCTTTTTTTTTTTTTTTTAACTTTGAAATTCTACTGGGGATTGTAGGGATATGTAATCCATATTGTTTTCATAGGACATTAAGGTATCCACTTTCTAGTAATGCACATATATCTCTGGAACCTGTTAATATAGACTCCATGATATCTACTTCATATTAATGGAGGAATTGATATAAAATGGGGCAAATTTTGCTAACAATATCTGCTCAAAGAGATTTTTGTCTTTTGTCTGTCTTCTTAATCCTGTGTTGACAGTTGGAAAACAACAAAACAGAGGTTATGCATTCATGTTTTAATGATCTATTCTTTCTAGAATGTTTTCTGTATCTCCTATCTGCACATATTTCAATTATTTATTCTTTTATACTGATAGGCTACACCACATTTCAGCAGTTAGCAATGCCCTTACTCTTACCAGCCTCCCTCTTGTTTCTCTGTGCTCACATTCATCACCCTGCACTTTGGTGGATGGAGCACCTGTTTAGGAACGTATATCTAATGATAATAATGCCTTTATCTTCTTTACTTAAAATTCCTTGGGGGTGTTCCATGCCTTCAAGATCAATCTAAGTTTCTTAGAGTATTTTGGCTTCAGCGTCCATCTCCCAGCTCCCTCTTCCTTGATTGGAATTTCAGGCGTGCTATATGCTGTCCAGGCCTTTGTGTGAATAATTTGAACATGTTTTCCCTACCAGAATCACCTTCCCAAGCATCTATCTCTAGCAATGCTTATGGGTTTCTAAAGGGACTTTTCCCCTCCCTCTGCTCCCCTCCCTGTTGTATTTTCTTTCAGCATGCCATGCACAGGTCACCAGGACAGAACTGCTACCCATTGTTTAGGGTTGTGAAGTCTTATGTCCTCCTTGAAGGCCTGTAGAAACTGGTTTGTTGAAGCTGGTTGATGATTGTTACTGGGAGTTGTGGCGTTTTTGCTTTGTCTTATTCATTTCTGCCTTCCTACTAACATAAGATAGAGTTTGGCACACAGTAGGTGTCAGATAATTGTTTTGAATATTAGGGAAATGGTATGCTTACAAGTGCACATAAGCATTCTGAAAGCCTCCATTTGTTAGATAGGATTGTTCAGTCTGTCCAAAATTTAAGTTAGCCAGTATCCCCAGCTAGGAACAGGCATCCAAGGAAGTCCAATTGTGATGTATCAGAAGAACAGTGAAGAAGTCAACTTCTCTTTATGCATGGTCCTGTCAATTTCTTCTGCCTCCATTTCATCCCAGCAATCTTCTGTGACAGGGCCCAGCTTAATAACAGACCCTGTTTCAGGGACAGAGCTGCTAACCTGGCCCTGACAGACAATAAGTGCCTTGGCATATGAGAATTGATACTTGTGACTTCTACTGATGATCAGCCATCCAGAGGTCCTACCATCAGATAGTAAACTGCCTCTGTGGATAGGTTGGTGTGGGCACCTCATTAACAGAGGTGCCAGAGAGATCACCCAGCAGTCATCATCACTCAGAGCCATCATGCTACTGTGTCTCTCTTTACAGTGGTTCTTTGATCAGGCCATTATTTGTTCATCAATCCTGACACAGTCTTTGAATTCTTTCCAGTCTAGGATGCACCAGTAAACCAGTGCCAGCCCTAGTGCCCTGGAGGAACTGAGTTAGTAATTCCCAGTCATTGGTCCTAGGACTTTCCTTTGTAAGCCCATGATGATGTGTTACAGGGAGTGTGCCTGCAGCCAAACAACCTGGGCTTGACTCTTCATGAAGTCTCCCACTTGACATTCATTAGCTCTATGACTTTAGGCAGGTGAGTTCACCCTCCATGCCCCAGGGTCTGCACCTGTAACATGAGGAGTATGAGAAGAGTAGTTTGGGTGTTGGGCCTTTTCATATGAGCACATATAGATGTTATACTATATCACACTGTGCCTGATGCATAATGAGTGCTGTATGTTTGGAACTCACTAGTCATTCCACAAACATATGCTGAGAGCTATATGCCAAGTGTTGTTCTAGATGCTGTGTAGGGAAACAGATAAAAAAGATGTGGTTCTGTCCTCAGAAATCTCAGTCTACAAAGAATGAGAGACAAGTAAGCAAATCATTGCAGCAGAGTTTGACAACTGTTAAAGGCAGGCTTGCACAAGATTGTGCGCAAACACAGAGCATCTGTGTAGGATCACCAGGGAGGGCATGGAAAGCTTCACAGAGAAGACCCTATGACTCACTGAACTTGGATTGGGAGTTTGGTAAGTGGATTAGTTAGGAAAGACAATTCCAGAGAGATAGTAATGCACATACAGAGATTCAGAGCCAGGGCCCCATGTGACCTGTTTGGGGAACTGGAATTGTAACTGCTGCATTAAGTATGCCAAAGCAGGAGCAGAGTGTGTGTTGCAGAGGCCAGGGTTGGTTGTGGGTGGGGAGCAGTTATCAGGCAAGGACTATCCCTGGACCCCAAATGCAAATCACGGGAGCTTAGATATAATTTTTTGAGTAATAAAAGATTCCCCAGGAGTTTGGAGTCAGGGAAAGACTAGAGAATTGAGATGGCTGCTTTTGGTTCCACTTAAGAGAAAAGAAATGAATAAATGAAAAGCTAAACTTTCATGAGATTGGTGTTGCTTGAATTTCAATACATTCAAATAGGATATTGATTTTATCCAAATTCTATTTGAATATGTGGTATATTTTTTTAACTCTGATTCTTCTGATCAAGGTTCTCAATTAAAAGGAAATTCATTTAGCCTGAAGGTTTTGTAGCAATTATGTAGTTTTATAAGGTCAAAATAAAAGTTGGGAGTTATTTTGTCTTCATCTGCACTGGTAGAAATTACAGAATCAAGCTGCTTTAATGAGAAAAAGCACCAGGAAGGGAAACGTGAAAATAGAAGTGTCAGCACCATCGGAGATGTCTGGTGCTGCTGAGTGCCGGGAGAGGAGGCCAGGGCTGGGCTGTGAAGTCCTTTGACAGTGCGGTCTCTATCCCTGAACAAGTTGCTGGAGCTTCAAGAGGAACAGACATGAAACACAACATCCTTCCACCCTTATTAAGATTTAATCCTGCTTTCAACAGGATTGCAATGTTATTAAATTAGATTTTCCCCCTTCCTTAAAAAGGGATTTAACTTTTGCTTTCCTGACATCATAATCAACATAAAACAGATGTAAAGGGGAAATTGTGTGACCATTGGTAATATGGACCTATACTTAACATGTAGCATGTGAAGTCATTAAAATGGAAATTAATTCTCTTTATTACTATCATACCCTATCAATTAATTTAGTTGGAGGTGCTTATGAATATTCAATCATTCCTCCCTGATGCCCACCCCTTATTCTATGTGTGTGGAAAGCACTGGTAAAGTAATAGGTGGCATTTATAGTCTTTTGCTAATTTTGCTAATACTGATCCTCTTTGCTCCCAAATAATATCAGTGATGGTAATAACTAACAGTTATGGAATTCTTTTGATGTGCTTGGAACATTTATTGCCCTATTCAATCCTCACGATAAATTTTTGATAGGGTGCTTTTACTATCTCTATATGAAGAAGAGGAAGATGAGGCATAGAGAGGAGAAGAAAACATCCTCAGTCATTTCGGCATTCTGATACCAAAATCTTGGTCTTTGCTACTGTTCCACCCTACCTCTTCCAGACAAGGACAGGTTGGGGAGGTGTCTCAGACACCAAGCTCTTTTTGGACCAAAATGGGATCTGGGGCCTGTGAATAGACAAAGGGCTCTGAGTAGAGACACAATTTTTTATTTTATCCAATAAAAATATAAATTTTTATTACTATTTAGGTATGCCAACAGTCTGACTGATCCTCACACTGTTTATCTTCTGAGTTATTACCAAAGATCCATCATAAAAATAGTAGAACCCTTCAGTCTAGAATTGCATACACTTTATTATGGTGATAGAGATGTGTGAACAGGGGCTGGGTGGATTGTGATGAAGTAGGTAAATAAACAATGGCCACAGTGGAGAAAATAGGAGCCAAAACTGACCTCAGATAAACTCACAAACAGGGGTGAGCCATGCCTTTCTGTGGGTGGCCCCAAACGGTCAGACATCTCTGATCTGTCACCAAGGCTGCAGAGGCAAAGTCCACTGACCTCTGCTGCCTCTCCCTGACTACCAATCAGCATTGTGACCTTGAACAAGTTAGTAATAGCCGTGTGCCTCAGTTTCCTCATTTGTAAAGCAGATTGATAATTGCTTCCAAATCATGGAGCTATCATGAAGATGCAATGAGTTTACACAGAAGAAAAGGCTAAGCACTTTATGGCTGCTGATTTATCACTAGACACCTGGAGTCTCATAGACAGCCTCTTACTCTAACCTCCTTGCCACTTCACTGGGGCAGATTCCAAAGAGCAAGCTTCTTTTCTTCTATTTCCTACAGGCCCACTTCAGGTCAAGGGGTGCTTGGAGGCAACAAATACAAGCAAGTTTGCTGAACATGAAACAGTATATATGTGGCATCTGCCTTGTCTTCAGCTGTGACTTCAGTAAAGAACCTGAAGCCAGGTGGAAAGAAGAAAAAAAAAGCCTTTTGAGCTTGAACTGTGAACACCTATGCCTGCCTGCTTTTCCCTAGGAAGCAGACTCAAACAGTTAATTAGCATCTTCACTATTCACCTACTATTGGTATGCAAAAATCAGCTACCAGCTTCTCTCAGCTCTCTCCCCCTCTCTCAGACCTAAAAAAAGAAAAACTTAGAAACAGTTTAAACTTTAGATTAGTTTGCCTCAATTTACCCTCTTTTAAACTTCTGTGGGTTCTTTCCACCATCCCTAGCCCTTCTCACCAAAATCCCAAGCCAAAGCAAGACTCTCAGAGGGCAGACTAATTTATTCCTAACAAAGTGATTTCCTAGTTACTGCAAAAAGAAACCTGTAAGTGAAACTCCAACTTACTTTAACATTGTCCAAAGCCTTTCTCAAAATTGTCCAAAGTCCTTTCCCCAGATTGTCTAAAAATCTTCAGTCTCTCAGTCCTGATCATCTCACCAATGTCCAGTCAGTCAGAGTCCATCTCCACATGCTCAAAGACATCTTTTGTTGGCGTGTTCCAACTCTTCCATACCATCTTCTCTTTGTCCTCCTCCAGGTAGTAAAAAGAAGCTCCACTGTACCGGAACCAGCAAACTTCACTTTCTTTTCAGGCCTGACTTTTGCATGGCCTCTTTCAGACACAAGTCAAACTCAGCAAAACAAGCTCCAACACAGAGTTCAAATCTCCAAACTCCTTAACTTCCTTTAACAGACACACTCCTAGCCTGGGTCAGCCAAAGGCTGCAGGCCCCAGGCCTTGGCCACATGGCCAAGCTTACATGGCTCACATCTTCATCCCACAAAACGTCAGAATCAGAATTCTAATCAGAATTCTCTTCTTTGTTCGAACCCTCTTTGTATATCCTTATTTCTGTTTTCCCACCTTCCAGGAACAGCTCCTGAGTTACCACATTACAAAGAAAAAAACCTGTTTAACTTCTTTCTCTCCCTTGTATCTTTCTGAAAGGAAATTCTAATCAAGACCATTCTCACATTTTAGCATATATTCTTTAAAATTTGTAATCTTAAACAGGAAACAATGCACCCAGGGGGGTAGGCACCCCCCTATCAAACCTAAGCTCAAGCAGTGTCCAGTGATAGAACCTGGGATACTGCTGTATCTTCCCCAGCTCTACAGTTCTCTGCTCACCTGATTCCTAAGAGCAGAGCTCTAGTTTCCCTGGGCCAGGAGTTTGCTTCTCTTTCATCCCACTTGTCCTGGATCTGGCACCAGCTTTGCTTGTACAGTTCACGATGCCAGGGTTGCCACTCTCTAACTACCTGGTTTTTAATGAAAATCTTGAACTGCACCAAAGACAGTCTTGCTCTAAAGGGCATGTGCTTAGAGTCCTCAAGATCTGGAGGTGTATTCTATTCTCATGACTTTCTGTATATGCATACATTGTTAATAAACTTCCTTACATTGCCTGCTCCTCCGACATCATCTTCCATGGGGTGGGAATAACCCCATATGCATCATAAGGACTCTAAGGAAGTTATACAAAACGCAAGCAATGTGTCGGATGGTGTTAGTTCCTTAGATTTTTGGTTATCAACTACTATGTAACAAGTTATTCTGACACCTAGTGATTTAAGAGAGAAATAACCATTTCTTTGCTGGTGATTCTGCATTGAGAACCATCTCATTCTCACTGGGAATGCCTTGTTATTCTGTGTTGATAACTGTTGAAGTTTATCTGGAGCTGGAAGAATATGCATATTGGAAAATGAGTGATTGGATTCATTTTTTTTTAATATTAATAGTATCAGGAATCTTTATGTAGAAGATTGATGAGATTTTGTGACCAGAAAAATTCCTTAGAAACTTAACTCATTCTATATGAATTAGCCTTTGGTAAAATTGGTTTTGCTTTATGTCATTTCACTTGAAGTTGCAGCTTCCAAGAACCCACTGACAGTGTTAAGAGAGGACTTTTGTGTAATGAATTGAATTTTGTAGGATATGTGAGATGTTCTGATGACTCTTTGGACTAGCAGATGTAACCTGAAGCAATAGGTAAGATCAGTGGGAAGATAGGGGCTGTATCCAGAGAAGTAGACAGCAACCAGAGCATGGAAATCCACCTGGAACTTTTGTGCCATTGTCTTACTTGACCTTGCCAGTCCACTCCAACTCTGTGGTCAGATCTCTCCTTCAGTAACATAGATCTGATTACACTGGTGTTTGCTGAGCTGTGCTAAAGAGCTCAAATTCTACTGGAATGAAGTGTATACACAAACAAGACATTTTAGTCATCATGTGGTCACCATTCTTCTGCAGACAGGGTAGCTGCAGGGTAAAGGGTAGGCTAGAAGGAGTCTGGCTCACCTTCCAGGACTGTTTCTCCTGCCTTATGACTTAACACAAGTCCTTTTAGCCTTTCTGGGCCTGATTTTCTCATTGGTGAGACAGCTGTCAACTCTTCTGACTGACATGAAGATTAGATAGATGTTTTAGAAAGCCAAAATGCTCAGTGTACAGTTCAACAATTGCTTTTAACAAAAAAGAGGAACGAGAAAGAAGTTAAAGAACTTTGGGCTCCCCGTTCCCATACACACAAATACACATACACCACATACCAGGCATAGTGCTTGAACATTTTACATTTGATATTCCACCCATTCCATGCAGGGCCCCTGATATAGCTATTATCTCATTTTACAGAAAAGGAGGGAGAGGTATATTTTGATTGATTAACAGTTACGTGCCATACACTGTGCCTGGCGAATAGGAAGTTAAGTAAGAAATATTTCTGGCCTTTAGGAGATCATGATTATGGCTATTTAGGTCATTTAGATGAGTGTTTCTTCTGTTTTAATGCACACCAAATCATTGGCATCTTGTTAAAATGCAGATTCTGACTCATTAGTTCTAGAATTTCACTAGAAGTTCTTGCATTCCTAACGCTCCCAAAATATACATGTTAACACTGCTGGTCTAGGATCATGCTTTGAGAAGCAGAGAATAGGGGGTCAGATGCAGTATATTGTATGCACAAGTCACTCCATGCCCTATGCCCCCTTCCCCACTTTTATTCCTATTTGTTAAATTAAAGAACAGAAGGGTTTATTTATTTATTTATTTATTTATTTATTTATTTGTTTGTTTGTTTGTTTGTTTGTTTGTTTATGTGTTTATTTTTATAGCAATTCCAAATTTGGGAAAAGGAGAAGTAGAAGAGGAAACCATGTGCCCTAATAGCTGACAGAATAGAAGAAACTGGCTAGGCATTCTGCTCTTTAAACCTGCCTTTGTTTGGGCTGATAGAATATTGTTTTTCTGCCCTTTGGATATATCCCATTATGAGCTTTGATCAAAGCAAACCTTTCCCTTTGAGTCTTAGGGCACATGTTAATGGCTTTGTTATTCGCATGTATCTGCATATATTTGCAAATCAATTCAGCTGCTTCTGGAGGGGAGGAGGGGTACGATATGGTTGAGATCAGTATTTAAACATATCTCTAAAGCTTGGTCCTAGCATCTCAAGTTAAAGAAATTCCTGCAGCAGAGAGTTGTAACCATCCTAGTGACTGAAAAATTAGAGTTGAGTTTCCTGCTACTTGACTGGTTGAGTATTCACAGTCATCACTTGGAAATTCTTACCATGGAGAATTTTGCCCTATATCAGGTCCTGCCTCCTCCACAAAAGTTTTACCAATAGCTTTCGAAATATCTTTCAGAAAGTATTTCTCTGCACAGGTCACTCTTCTGCACAAATGCTTTACATTGTTCTCCTTTTTCTAAGGGAGACAGCAAATAACCTGACATTCAGAGCCCTCCCTCATAATCAGGCCCCAAGGTACTGCTTAAACTTCCCCTACATCTATCCCTCTGTTAAGTATCTAGCCAGATAGGAGCGTTTCTTGCTTTTCTAAGCCTTGTGAATCCTCACCTTCAGGACTTTGCTTGATGTCATTACTTCAGTGATTTACCTTTTCATGTTTCTTGCTGTTACCCAAATTCTCTCTCTCATTCAAGATGCAGCTTAAATCCTACTCCTTCTCAGGAGGCTTTTCTGGACTTCTTATTTGGACTTCCCTCTTCTTCATTCCATTAGCATTCAATCTATAACTCTCTAATTGTGTGAAGTTCTTTTTATTCATGAATTAGCATGAGCTCAGGTCATTGCATGTCTTGAAGACTGTTCATGCTTACTCAAATATGTAGATGAGTGGATGGGTGAATAGATGGATATAGTAAGTGCTTAGTAAAACTTTGAATTAGTAAAAGAACAAATGAAAGACATGACAGCTTCTGCTTGGTGACTTTATGGCAGCCTTACCCAGTGTTTTCATTCTTTCAGTAAGTATGCATTAAGTGTGCAGGCACAAGGCTCTGGCAATAGAAAGGTGAAAAGAGGAGAGTCTCAGCTCTCAGGAGTCGTTCTGGGGATAGGGCCATCTCGTCGTGCTCTTTGTTTAATTAAGTTGGCTACACTCCAACTAGTTGCTTAATAATAAATGATTTGAAAAATCTGAAAACATCTGATATTTTTACAGATCAGTGACCTGTTAGATGAACAGGCTAAATCTTGTTTAATCTGTGCTTCTGTTCATCAAAGCAGTCTTTTGGTGCAGAGTATGACAGCAAATTGGATTATACTTTCATTGTGTTCTATGCCTCCCTATCTTAAAATAATAACAGTATATATTTATGATAAAATATTGGAAATAAAAGAAATGAATAAAAAATGCTTACAAATTCACAAATAATAAATCAATAATTGTAAACAGTTAACATATTTCAAATTTTTAAAAAATTTTAGCAATATCTATATACACAAATACAATTTGATTTCTTTTTTTATCCTGCTTTTGCTTTTATTTTTACTTTACATTGCACACTGAGTATTTTTCCCATGTTCATTCTTTAAAAGTGATTTTTAACAGCATTTAGCATTTTATTGTATGGATATATAATAATTTTTAGACTAATTCCCCATTACTCATAAAAGTTAAAAAACAGAAAACAAATACTCTGCGTGTCAGTATTTTTTTTTTTTCATGTGATCATTCTATTAGCATTCTTGAAGAGTGGAATTAATGAGTTAAAGGGTATAAACATTTGCTAGATTCTTTCTCTTTCCCTTTATTATTTTTATCAGAAATGGTTAACCCTTCAGATCCTATATGGAGCACTCTGACCTCAATTATTAAATACTCTTGCAATTAATATGGAGCCTATGGACTCTAAGGCCCCACTCTCATTAGAGCACAGCTAGTAGCTTGAGACAGTTTTTGAGACAATACCTCTTATTCATCAATATCTGCATTCCTGGCTAATGCTGCTGCTGTTTTTTTTTTTTTTTTTTTTTTTCTTTTTTATGACCTTGGTGGTGGACATTTGTAGCAGCAACTGTAAGTGAACTTGACATCAGAAACACAGAAACACCTTCTTATAATGCATCCAACCTGTATTTTGATCTTATAACTAAAATATACTGTGAGTACTTTCATTCTCAGAACCCTAGAAAAGCAATCCCACTGAGGCTGCATTGAATTAACTTGAATTACTAGCTTCCCATTGCTTGCTGAGATAAGGGCTAACCAATCATGGATCTCTCAAGGTCCTGGTTCTCATCTTGGTCTTGTCTGCTGTGGGAAAATAAGGGAGTTCATTGCAGTCAGTCTTAATGCTAGACAGAGTAACTTTGCTTTATTTGAGCTTACTTAAAACACTTGCTTACATGTATATCATGTGCTACAGTTTCTAAAAGACTTTTGAGTGTTAGAAAATTTGCTCTCCACCATCTTACTGTGAGGTAGTTATGCAAAATCCTCCTGTTTCATAGTGGGACACAGTCAGAGCTAGATGCTGGGTAGGTAATGGAAAGAACATAGATCTTGAAAACACAGACACCCAATTTCAAATCACCTTAACCATGAACTAGTAGAAGGCCATAAATTGCATTCTGTGAATAGTGTAGGTGAGCTTTATTTTTTGCAGATTCTGTATCTGTGAATACTACTCACTGAAATTTGTCTGTATCCCCCAAATCAGTATCTGTGATGCTTTTGTGGACATTGGCAGATATATACAGACCAACAAAAAAATCATCCACTACACATGTACCCAGGCAAGGTTCTCCATGACTGTTTCCGCTCTCAAGAAATGTGAACAATTGTTCTTTGTGAGGTCTATTTAATGCCACATGTTACATATTTTTATGCTTTTTGTTGGTGATGTCACTGTTCAAAGCAGTCTCTAAATGCAGTGCTGATTGCTTTCCTGTGCCCCTAAGCTCAAAAAAAATTGTGCTGTGTTCTTTGGAGAAAATGTATATGCTGGAAAAGTTTCATTTGGAAAAATGTGTAGAGTTGGTGGCTATGAGTTCAATGTTAATGAGTCAACAATATATATTAAATAAGGTCTCTCTTACAATAAGATTATATATTGACTTATGAAAACTTACCAGAGGCTCACATAAATCTAACCCTATGCTTCCCCTAGGAGCAACAGTTCAGATTTCATGCAACTTTATAGAATAGAATTATTGCATATAATGATAATTAACTGTATCTGTTTTGTGGGGTTTCTGTGTATGTTACCTAAGAGTATGTCATTAATGTTTTATAATGGGAGGCTGTATTCTACTATATACAGAAATGAGTTCAAGAAGTTAGCTGCCTTATTTAAAATTACTAGACTAGATAATGGTCCAGGTCAGTAGCATATAAACCCCTTTTGCCCACAGAAGTCCTCAAAGCAGACTATCTATACCTTAAGAAGAATCCCACTTAGGAGAATTAAAAAAAAAATCTTAATTCTTTCTCAATTTAGTTCTCATTTAAGTATTGTATCTACATGGAAAACATACTTAATCCCCAAACTTCACCCTCCTCTGCCAGGCCCAGTGCTAACCATAAACCATTAGTATCTGTTCTCATCACAGAACAATCCCATAAAGTAGGCATGATTGTTAGACCCACCATTTTAGAGATACAGAGAAGTTAACTAAACGGCTCAGGGTTGTACAACTTGGAAAAAGGACAAAGAATAATTCAGGTCTTTCTGATTCCACAGCCCCTCCTCAATCTTGACATCAGAGTCCCAAAATCCTGGGGGATTTCATAGACTGAAAATCAACAACAACAAAACAGTGGAGAAGGATATAGAATTGTCAACTTTTATTTATCCAGGTAAGGGTGTTAAAGATAAGTTGTTGATGGACTGTTACTATTTTTTATGAAGAAATACAATACTAATATTATGACAGTATGAAGAACTTAATTTCAGATTTAAAAAAATTTCCACCTATTTGCCTTTATGAAAACCTTACACCATCATTGTCCTTTTTCTCATCTCAGTCCAACAGGGCTTCTTTGTTACTAACACATGACCATTGGCAAGCTCTGCTCTGTGCTTTAGTCTATGTTATTTTCCCCTATCTGGTCCTTTCCTCTGTCACATTCAGGGAGTGAGTGGGATCAACTGATACCTAGATTTAGGTCACATTTCAATTCCAAGGGTGGTTTCAGGGTTTGACCCATTTCTCCTAGTCGAAAAACGAAGAGGAGGATGGTTTGCCCTGCATGAGCTGTCAGGTTAGCAGCACGGCTCCATCAGTCTTGCCCTTGACAGTAGCAGCACCTTGAGAATTGACCTCCAAGAAAAGAATAAATGCTTAGTGGTGGCAAATAAGTTGCTTTAACTATTGGGAAACAGAGTGTACACATAAATCTCCTGTGGATCTATATTCCTTAAAGAAATTCATCAGGGAAGAATGGCAACTCATGGAAGGGGAGGACATAACTCTAGTTTTTTTTCCCCTGGTGAAGTGAATACCCTTCAGAAATGGAAATGGCCCAGGAGATAAGTTAGCTGGAGGACTCTCTCACTTTTCTATCCACCCATGAATCAGTAATCTTCCATTGTCCAGAGCTGTGCTCAGGTCTGGTAAAACATTGATAAAATAAGGAAAAGCTAGTAACAAGTTTAATTTACTAACTGGTTTATCTGATACATTCTGATGCTGCACATTTAACCTTTATCACAGCCTTTTGAAGTCAACAGCATCACCATCCTCACATACAGATGAAGAAACTGAGAAGTGACTTAGCCATTGTGCCCCTGATAAATAGTGGTAGTGGTGGTGGGGGATGAACTAAGTCTAGGTGTGTCTCTTCTGTGCTCTCGTTTCCAACCAATATTCTGTGCTGTGCTGTTTATAACCTATGCATCTCTCTGTATCATGTCCATTTTGTTAAACATTCAACCTCTTTTTCCTTTTGAAAACCATGCAGGAAAAATAAAAGGCTGAGTCACCCTAATTAATATATATGAATCTTATTGTGTGTACCAAATTCAGAGATTTTGGGCACATGCATAGGGAAGTCACATGCATAAAATGTCATTAGTGCCAAAAGCTAGAGAAAGAATATTTGGAGTGACAGAGACATCAAGATGGAAGTGAAAATAGGTGTGATACAGGGCATCAGAAAGGGACTTGGGTCATCTTTGTGGTTTGGACCAGGAGAGATGTATATGGGTGACTGTGGAATAACTGACACTGCGCAGTTATCTAGGAGTCATATTTTGGAAGGACTCAAATGCATTTATGAGAGATTGGATTTTATTATGCAGACACTGGAGATAACTCACAGGTGTTTGGATTCAGAAGGAATAGCAAAACTGAATTGAATATTCAGGATAAGTATATTCTAAATGTATGGCTAAAAGCCTTCTATATGATCTCTAGTTTTTCTGCATTTAAGAAGAGACAAGAGAGGGAAATTGAATGTATGAACCTGAGGTAATAAAATTTCAGATTTCAGGGTGGATCCTCATTTCCTCAATCAAACAACTTAGGTGGTTAGTTCCCAAATGTGACTAGTCAGTTGAAGTGCCAGAAAGACCATGGGAAATTCAGTTTTCTGATTTAGAACATCTGGTCTCAGGATTGGGAATCAATGTTTTTAAGTTTGCCTGCTGATTCTGATCATCACCGACTTCTACAACTATGTCTGACGAACTGCATTGAAAATACTTGCAGGATCATAAGATTTTATCTTGGAAGGACTACCTTTGAAGTCCCCCCAAAAGATTTCTTTTTTTTAGCTGGTTTCTCCAGAGAACAAACCAATAAGATACACAAATAACACACACTCATGCACACAGAACTGGAGACTCAGTTCAAGCCTAAAGGCAGGAGAAAAGCTGATGTCCAAGCTCAATGCAATCAGGCAGAAATAAATTCCCTCTTGCTCAGTCTCTTTGATTCTACTGAGGTCTTTAACTGATTAGATGAAACCCATGCTATTAGGAAGGATAAAATCTGTTTTACTCAATCTACCAATTCTGATGTTAATTTTATCCAGAAACACTCTGATAGTCACACCCAGAAGGTCAGATCAAAGGCCTGGATGTGCAGTTTGACACATGAGGTTAGCCATTACAAAATGCCAGGAGGGTCCCTACAACAATAATGGTAACAGGGATGATTATTATTTGTATCACTTCAGTATCTGATACAGTATAAGCATAGCCAATATTAACAACTGAATGAATGAAGCAAACATAGGTGGTTGTAGCTTATTAAGTGTTTTCTCACTTTGGTCTTAATTTACCCACACAGTAACCAGTAACTCTGTTGGACAATTGAAATCCATTTCATTATTCCCTTCCATTTCTGAGATGGGTTTTGTTTTTCTAGCAGGCCAATCTGGGTAGGTTCTTTATTCATTCTAGCAGTTAAAGAAGAATGTTGGAGCCCTTAGTGGGCTTTACAGGTTTTAATGTTCTCAGGGAACTAGGTGCACAGGCACCTAGTTTCTGCCTGGCAGAAAGGATGACTGGCGAGGAGGCAGGTATGGGGGTGTGGGGCACTGGGGTGCAGGTGAGCCGCCCGCTTCCCCAGAAATCTTCACACTCTTCCTCTGGCCTTCTCTCCATGTTCTTCTCCCAGGATGATGCTGAACTTTTATCACCTCCTCCCAGGCCCAGGTGAGCCTACTCACACCTGTGCATACCACTGGACCCAGGCCTGTACAATCAAGGTGTGGGCACAACATCTCAGGTGCTGGTCATAGAGACTAGTGGTAGAAAAGTTCTGGCCAGCTCATTTACCCAACTCATTTAAAAGCTACAGAGAGGTGAATTTACCTTTACAAGGGCATGGAGTGGCAGGCACCAAAGCCAGCAATGCTGTGTGGTCTTTGCACTATGTGGCAATATTTCATTGTGATCTCTGGCATAGGTGTGCCACCTTCATGTTGCCCTCTCCTTGCCATCTGCAATTCTCTGATCTTACTTTTATCTATTACTATCTCTTAATATAGGAAAGGTACAAGTTAACAAGGGAAAACCAAAAGATATGTCTGTACTTAATGCTACAAACAAGGTGGCATAATTACAAAAGAGCTGAGAATGTTGTCTGACAAACAAATTAATAATAATAATAATAATAAAAATCTTGTACCAGTCTCAAAAATAAATTACATAACAGAAGGCCAGAAGAGACTGGGTGGTTGACAGTTGTGAGATAACAACCTTGAAATATACCTACATTATGAGACAGGGGGTTGGAGCCTGCTCTTTTGGACTTGATCAGAGGCCATGCTAATGAGATGCCTTCATCTTCTTATTTTTGCAGGACTCATGTATTCCTCTTAGGCCAAATTTTACCACAGCTGGGAAAACTGCTTGTAAGAAGGGGTGCTAGTCAATTTATGTGTTTGATATGGTTAAACAAACCTGTCCAATTAACCAGAAGTCATTAGACTAATAAATCGTTTATCTTACAAAATTTTCTAATAAACTTCTGTGGATAGACTTACATTAATTATTCCTTATATTTCTATTATGCTTCATAGTCCATTTGCTTGATGACTATTTATTAATTGCTAATTTTTGCTAATAGCTAGAGTTGCCGAGACAAGCCATAGTTCTTACTTTCCTGTAGTTCACCATTGTGTACAGTGGATTTCAACTCTGGCTGCATATTAGATTAGAGAAGACCATTTATAAAAGGTCATATCCAGGTTCCAATTTGAAGATCCTGATTTATTTGATCTGAAATGGAAGATAGTTGTTAGTGTATTTTAAAGACTTCCCAGATGATTTTAACATGTAGTGCCCTAATCTGGTGGGAGAACAATTAGAAAACCAAGTAAAGACATACTACTTCAAGGGGAAGAATATGTGTTAGGGCTGGTGAGATAGGAGTGTTGAGCTTTTCCAGGGAGGCTCTGGAAAGGTCTTATTGGAGGTTATTTTATATTTTAGGGCATCAAAAAGATTTATTTTTAATTTATTATCATAATGTATGATTGTATTATTTGAGTTTCATCTTTGAAAATGTTAGATGAGAAGAGAAAGGAAAGGATGCCAGGTGGTGTATGCAAAGACACTTGGGGGAAAGATGTCAGTGTCCTCAGAGATTTTCAAGTTGTTTAGTTGTACTGAAGTGTTGGGCATGTGAATTCATTATCATTAATTCTATCTTTCAAATAATGGTTATTGTGGATCTCTGATGTGTGAAACATTGTGTTAAGTTCTGTCAGGGATTCAAAAATAAGACAAAAGAGAGCCCTTTCCTTTTGAGTACTACTGGGAGCCATCAAACTTCAGCTCTCCTATGAAATACATTATAAAAGATACTGGATGATTGCAGCTTAGTAACCAGAGCTTAAAAGGGAAACTTTGACTAGAAATCAAGGGAGATATAATAGAAAAGTAATTCCAGAATGAAATGGCAAGTGATATCATGCAGATGTGTGGAGATGACCTGAAATTGAGAGAACAGAAAGGAGGAAACTAGTGATGAGATATTCTGACACAAGTAATGCAGGAAGTACAATGGAAGATAGTGGTGGACTATGGGTAATTGGTGGTGGGTCTACCATGGTGGCTATACCTGGTTGGGGCTATCCTAATTATCTTAATTAAAAAACTAAGAACAAAAAGAATGTCTGGCTGATACCTCACTGACTAAGAGGGAGGAGCAATGGGAGCAGCCTTCTATTCCTAATCTCAGAGGAAGTGAGAGATAATGGCTCTGCCTTCCTCACTCTTAGTTGGGAATACTCTGTCCTGGGAACTTAGTGAATTGGGGGTCTGACCTCCCTTCTTCCCAGATGATAGAGAATAGAAGTCAGCTGATGTTCATTTTTTGGTAAAGTACCATGTAGTAAATTAGACTTTGTAGGAGGTATATTACCTCTAGCACATATTCTTAATTTTTTTTCAACCTCCAAGAAGTGTAAAAACCATTTAAGCATTGTGGACTATAGTTTTCTGACCTTTAATTTAGGAAGAAAGCCAGACCTCTCAGTCAGGTGCTTGGAGACTCCTCTCAGCGAGAAATCACCCCCACTCCAGTACTGTCTAGGGTTAGCTAGAGCTCAGATTGTGTGAGTGTTCACAACCAGCCATGGTCTACATGGGAGAGAAAATGGGCTATGTTGGGTCTTGACAGAGGCAGGTAGAGAAGCAGCAGGAGTGCAAGCCAGAAACATACAAGGCCTGCCTAGGAGGTCAAGGAGTGAGGAAGTCATTGCTGGTTCCCTCCCATCAGAGAGAAATATGAGTAGGGCCACAGGATTCATCTTCTAAACTGAACACTTAGGAGAGTGAAAGGGTCACTAATAGCTGCATACCTTAATATACTTTAATGTTCAAGCCAGGCGACAACCAGGACATCTGGCACATGTGGTCAGGTCACCTGGTTAAGGGCCTGGAAACAGCACGCTAGAAGCTATCTGAAAGAAGGCCTCTAAATCGATGCTGTCCAAGGTGATTACTGCCTGTGGTTATTGAGCACTTGAAGACTTGTGTCCAAACTGAAAATATAGAATATACTTCAGTTTCATGCTGAAGATGCAGTATGAAAAAGAAAGTATAAAATATTCCATTTATAGTATTGGCAACATGCTGAAATGATCATATTCTAGTTAAATATATTATGTAAATTTACTTCATTTGTTTCTTTTTACATTTTTGTATGTGACAACTGGAAAATTAAGTATGTGGACAATATTATATGTCTATTGGCTCTCACTGCTCAGAGAGTTTTCAAAATTGCCCACTAGGTCAAGAGGTGATTTAAAATATATGCAAGACCAGTGACTCTAAGGCAAATTTGCTCATAAGGGCATCTACAACTAAGACCTTTTCTGCCTCTTCTCCCTCTGCTTTTCTCCTCATCTCCCACCTTGGTTATATTAGGTGTGGGAGGGGTCTGGCATGAAACTGTATTTAGCTCGCATGCAGAAGCATATCAGAGAAATAAAAAAAGGTTTCTGTCAGCTATGACTTCTCCATTTCCTTCTGTGAGTTTCCATCCTAAAATGGTCAGAACTGAGAAATATAGAATCAAAGTTAGATCAGAGTCAGGCTTCCATTTATACCATAAACTGGACCTTCTCATTTCTGATCTGAAACTGCATTTGTGACTTAAAGATCCTGCAAAACTAGGTATTGTTTAAGAATGAAAGCTGTGATTTTTAATTTAGGGGTAGGGAAAGACTATGCTATGAATTAGATTTATTTACTACTCTAGTATTATTATTTAGCTTTTTACTGTGAAAACTTTAAAGCATACATAAAGGTGAAGAGAATAGCATAATAAGCTCCTCTTTACTGAGTTTCAATAATCTCAACATTTTGCTGATTTTATTTTATCCATTACAATCACTTGGGGTGTTTAATCTAAAGCAAATTCCAGATATTACACAATTATATTCATAAATGCTTCAGTATATAAATGATAAAGATTTTTCCTTTAGCATAGCTGATTTTACTTTACATGGATACAGAAAATTAAATAGTAAATATTTTAAGTGTGTCTTGAGTCATCCCAATTAGCATACTGGTAATAATAACAGTAATAATAATAATGGAATAATAATAAATGACTAAGGGACCATTTAGTCCCATCTTCCTTATTGAAATTCACAGAGGGGAAGGGAATTGCTTACAGTCCCTGGAGGCCTAGTTGGTATTCAAACCTACGCCCACCTGCACAGGACAGAGCCTATTCATCTGAATCCTACTGGGCTTTCACAGGGCTTCTACTGAGTCAGTGTAGCACCTCCAGTCTTTACATTTCTCTCCAGCAAAAGTAGAATCAAAGCAGAGCTTCCCAAATAGCTGTTATAACTTCACCAACAAATTGAGCGTGGACATCTGCACAGGACTGTTGTTTGGCCTGTAAGCCCTTCGAGAGACTCAGTGATGATGATCCAGGAGAATGTAAGGAGCAGGCTGATCCTGAAAACTCCAGGTGCTTTGAGACTAGAGGCTTGGTTTTGAGAAAGCTCTGTCTCTAGGCTCTTTGTAGTTCCCTCAGAGGAAGCGGATAGTCTACTGAATTCTCTCGCAAGACAAACCCTCTGCTAGCCTCTTGGAAGCCATCTTTCCTAAAGCATCAGGACCAACTTTGTTCATAAGAGAAGGAAGAAAGCTGTCTGTGCCAAGTGCCTAGTGTCCTCAGTGCCCAGAATCTTACCTGATTTTGAAAACAACAGTGATTTTAACTTCTGAGTTCAAGCCACCTCAGTTTAATTGAGTGATTCATATTGCTTATGATCCATCCAGATTATTCCCTATTGCCCCTTCAGATCCCCTGCTCCCTCCTTTCATGTCACCTGTTTTCCAACCTTCCCGCTGTCCCCACTCAGGCATTTATCTCCAGACTTCTATTCTCTTAGTCATTTCTACTCTGACAGTGCAAATTGTCTTTTGGTCACTATTCTCTGGTTTGGTCTTTTGACCGTATTCCATGCTTCCCCCCCCCCATTTTTCTGACTATAATTCACACTCCTATGCTCACCTTCCTTTCAGTTGTCCACTATTATCATTGGTAGGAATGTCTGTATCCACTTTAAAAGTATCTCTCCCAGTGATTTTATCTGGAATATCTGGAGCTCTGCATCCTGTCTCTACCACTTGCTCTCCATGTGAATTTAAGAAAATTCGTTAACTTGCTCCCCATGTAAACTTAGGCAAATTACTTAACTCTATCTTTCCATTTCTTCATCCATAAAATAATGAAAAATAGTAATCCAATAGCTAATAAAACAACCACCTCAAGGTTAGAGTCAATCTGTGAAAAATATTTAAAACAATGCCTAGCACAAAGTGAATGATCATATAGGTAATATACACATACTTGGTTCTTGAGTCCAGTGCATGAAAACTACACAAAGAAGATTAGATCTCTAGAGAATGTTAGTCTCTATCACATGCTGGGTTCAAGACAATCTTTCCCCTAAGCCTGCAACCTTTGGACTTGAAGTTGAGTCATAAATTCAAGGTATTTTTTCCTATGGTAACATCATATCTATAAGCTTGCTTTGTTAAGGCTTGGTCCTCTTCTGCTCATAAGACCCCTAAACCTCAACATTTTTATCTAATTTCTCAGCAAGGATCAGCTTTATTATCGGGCCACAACTGAAGAGGGAGACTTTGTCTGTAGAGTCTGCTATACTCTTTCCCTGGGAGAAACTACTCACAAAAGTTCTAATCAAAGTTCAGTTGTCTGTTTGTTGAAGAATTAACTGTAGTGTTTCTTGATGAAATATCATTAATGATAAAGATGATGAGTTCATCTCATTAAACATTCTAATAATCAAAATTCCCTACATGGATATCTAGTCTCTGTCCTCAGTTTATTGTCTAATGAAGAATTTAAATAAATTCAAATCTACTTACAAGAATTCTAGAGATATAATGGCTATTAAAAAGGAGAATACATTATTTTAGGTGATTAGTGACCATAACTTCATGTAGAAGTGATATTTAAGTTCGTTCTTGAACACATGCAGTAAAAAAGGAGGGAGCTCATTATTTATTAGGGAAACCCAGTGTAATACTGCCTGGAATTACAGATGGATATTACTTATGCTATTGAATTAAATTTCATATTCCTGATTCTTCCTCTGGGATTATACAGACCAGTCTCAATGAAGAATAAAAATTCTATGGTCATAATGAGTCATCAGAAGAATGGAAATATGAGAGAAGTTGTGGGAAAAATATACTGTGAACTATCTCAATTGATTAAAAAAAAAGAGTTGTGAGAAAGAAAATTGTAAGAAAGAAAAAGAAAAAGAAAATAATCATATTGACACATTGCAGCTTCTCTGTGGTGGTGAGGCTTAGCAATGCTTGCATCTTATTCCTTTGCTTGCAATGACTTAAAGTCATACAATCTGTGATTTCAGAATGGAAGGGACTTTGGAGTCCAGTCACTTAGGATGCATTGCAGTATAATGATCCCTGGTATAGCACCCTAATTTCTGCTTATTTAGTACCACTGATAGACTGCTGTATGCTTAATGAGAATATTTCACAAGTGATGTAGTAAGAAAAATATTGGCCTGAGTATCAAACAGACTTGGGTTCATATTTACTTACTACGTAAATGACAGTGCATAAGTCACATCATGTTGGGTCTCAGATTGCTTCATGTATAATATGGGGGAATTTTAAGATCTAAATGCCTACCTTATGATGCGGTTGTAAATAGAAAATGAGATAGCATTAAAAATATCTCTGACCTAGTGTCTAGCTTATAATAGGAATAAGCACTGAATTAATGGTAATTAATAGTAGGTAGGCAATAAATGTTCATTTATTCTCTTCTTCCTGTTAAATATTTTCATTCCTTCTGGGGTTGAAAATGGACTACATTACTGATGATATAAAAGTTGTTAATAAGGCTGAAAATACAAACGTGTGGTTTTATTTCCTTTCTATTTTCTACCTTTAATACCTATTGTTATATTCTAGAAGTCACAGCTATTTGTTCCAGCAGTGAATGGAGCCTTGATCGCTGGCCGAAGGAACTTTTCCATAATTTAAAAATAAATAAATAATGAACTGCTCTGGTAGTTTGAAGCACCCTTCATTTTTTTGGCCATCAAAATGTCCTGAGCCATTTTAGCATCTCATAATAGTAGAGCTGAGATTAATCTTAGAGGTTATTATAGCTGGACCATTCATTTTATAGATGAAGAAACTGAGGCCCAGCTAGATTAGCTGACTAGTTCAAGGTCACGCAACCAGTTTATAATGAAGCTGAGATTTAAATAGAGGTCTCTGGATTCCATGCCCTTCCCCTTGTATGACATTACCTTTACCTAGAATAATAGTATTTTCAGATGACACCTGCATCTCCCTGTCAGCTCTCCAGCACAGGCAGTAATTACATAACTGGAATTTTTCTCCTCCTTTATGCATTGCCTCTTACCCTGAATCTTGCCCACAGGACTTTAGCAGCACATTACTGCTTTGAATTCTCAGGGAAGACTAAAAAGGGTCTGGAGGAGAGAGAAATGTCAGTGTGGGTTTGGAAACTGGAAGTGATTATGAAAGCAATTAACACCTTTTGATTCCAGAAAAGCAATTAATAAGGATTTAAATAGGGATTGAAGGTCAAGTGAAATGAGTACTAACATGTTTGCAAAGATACATTGACTTAGATATTCTGGAACATGTTTCCCTCTCTTAGAGAAACTGACAATTATGTTGTAAAACTTCAAACTCAGTGTCATTTAACCAAGCAACCTGAGACCTTGCTAGTCTTGTTTGCAAGTCAGTAAAGATGAGCTTGTTGAAGAATGTTTAAAAGTTGCCTTCATTTCCTTTCTGATCTGGGCAGGGGTAAGAGGAATTGGGATGGCAATTTGAGATGATGATGAAGACCTTGTCTGAGTTTTTTCTTCCAGCATGTATTTACCTACTATGTGCTAGGTACTGGAGAAGGTAACAAGTATCATAGTTTATTGGTTTATTTAATCATTCAATAATCACATTTGTGCCTGCAAGATGCTTGCCATGCAAGTCTGTGTTCCTTTATCACTACTGTGTCTTTATCTATGCATTCCATAAATATTTCACCATCTATATAGTGTATAAATCTCTGTGAAGGCAAGGATTGCATCTGCTTTTTTCACTGTTAAAGAGTTAGTCTCTGACATTGTGCCACTCTATTGGGCAGTGTATATGCATACATCCCAGCTTCATAAATAAAATTGCAGGAGAGAAGGGTCAATCTGCTTTGTGATATTTACCAGGCTCTAACCCCATCACTATTACCAAGTCAGAAGAAGGTGCTACCATGCTACCATCAACTGGATTTAAAACCAGCTGCTGTCATACCATAGGCACGAATTGGAGTTTGTGGCTGTCATAGTCCAGCACTACCTTGCTTATCTTTTGAACTCTCTACATCATTCCCAGACTTTGTCTCCCTCAATAGACTGTGAACTTCTTCTGAATGAAAGATTTAGCCTGACAGACTCATCTCTATGTCCCCTCATCAAACTTTGCTTAACAGGTTACACATGATTGTTTCCTCTCCTATATCTTTCTTATCCTCCTATATCCCCTTATTTCCATTCTTTTTTCCTGTCTTTTCTTTTTCTCTCTTTCTTCCCTCTTTTGCATGCTCTATTCCCTTTTAATGACCCTCCTCCCTCTTCTTACCTATTCTTGTCTTTCCATGTAAAAATATTCATCAGGTCCCCTGTATCATATTAGGATATTTGGAATCCACAGTGCTTGCCCTTATAGAATGTAGAGACAGAAAAGACAGTCACATAGAAGAAAATCCCAATGTTATCTGATGAGGAGTTGGTAGGAGTTAGCTTCTGATGAGCACAAAGTGAACCCAAACATGACATGGGGAGTAAGGTATTCATAGTTTCTCAGAATGAAAAATGAACCGTGAGAATATGTCAGATAGAAAATTAAAGTTGCCATATGGCGAGGAAGGTATGGAACTGGGCAAAGGACTCAGTAGGGCAAAATCTATAGAGGAATGTTTCCTGGAGGAGCTACAGGGTGTGGTATGGCATGAATCAGAATACTCAGTGAATATTTAATAAATGTCTGGTCCTGCAAATTCCAGTTCAACTGGCTTCCAGGTCTTTTCTTGCCAAACCTCTTTCTGATGTTCTAGCTTCAGGGCCAATGTCCATTTTGAGTCCTGATCCCAGTGGTCAGTGATTGTCTACAAAATACATTGATTGAAATGAACATTCTTGGCAGCTAAAGAAGTAGCAGATTTCTACTTGATACAGCCTATGGAGGGAGGTCAGTGATGTTTGAGGATTTGTTACTAGACAACCAGGACTAAAGTTTGGGAGCTCAGAAGATGGTAGGGGAAGAGGCAGCCAGAGAACAATTTGGGAAAGAGCATTTTACTGAGAATTCCCAGCCTCCAGAATCCCTACCACTTAGGTTTTCACTGCTGGGGGGTGGGGGGTGGGGTGGTGTGAAAGTCCTGTCTGGGCACAGGTGGCAGGACTATTTGGCAGACAACAGAGAGCCACTGATTTCTAACATGTGGTGTTTTAACAGCTTGCACCTAATTGCACAACTCTTGAACTGATGAAACGTTCTTCATGGGCTTTTTGCCAAAGTGAGTCAGGTGTCACCCTGAACAAGAATTTCCAAAGTGACAGTGTGGTTCAGAAAGCCACTCTGTGCAAGGGTGGGTAAACAATCTTGGGATGGTGAGGAAAGCACAGTAGGGACAGATCTGCTTCCCATCTGGTGCTGTCACCACTGATCACTGGGACTACCATGCCACTGGGATCATGGAGGGTTGTTCAAGCTTTTGAATTTCTTTACCTTTGAGTTCAAGAGATAACAGATTGGTTCACTGGCAGTACCTTGAAGAGGAGCGGTTTCACTATAAATGTCTAATGTAGAGCCTGGCACATAGGAGGCTCATTGTCCATTAAAAGTCCTATTGAAATCTCTGTAAAGGCAGGGATTGCATCGCTTTTTTCACTGTTATAGTCTCTGACATTGTGCCCAATATATAGCCCACAGTTTGGGATGAATGAAGGATTGAGAAATATTTTACAGATAGGACTGACAGAACATAGTGGCTGGTTGACTGATGTGAGAAGCAATGAAGATGACTCAGGTGGAGGTGATTTAAGCAGCTCAAGGTGAGCATGTCACTTGCTAAGTGGGGGATGCAAGAGAAGAAGCAGATGGAGGGATGGCTGTGGGGAAGATGAGCTCAGTTAAAAAATCTTGAATTAACATCACTTATCATCAAGGAAATGCAAATCAAAACACAATGAGATACCATCTCACACCTGTGAGAATAGCCCATATCAAAAAGACCCAAAACAACAGATGTTGGTGAGGAGGTGGAGAAATAGGAACCCTTGCACACTGTTGGTAGGAATGTAGACTAGTCCAGTCCCTATGGAAAACTGGATGAAGGTTTCTCAAAATATTAAAAATTCATCTACCATATGGTCCAGAAATTCTGTTCCTAGATATCTTTCTCAAAGAATGGGAACATACTACCTTGAAAGGCTATATGCACTCCTGTGTTCATTGCAACACTATTCATTGCAGCTAAGTTAAGAAAACAACATAAGTACTCAACAACAGAGGAGTGGATTAAAAAGATATGGTATATGTACATGATAGAATGTTATTCACCTATAAAAAAAGATGAGCTCTTGCCATTTGTGACAGCATGGATAAAACTCGAGGGGATTATGTTAAGATAAATTTGTCAGGAGAAAGAAAAATACCAGATGATTTCACTCATATGTGGAGTATAGAAAAAAGGGAATGAAACAAAACTAAATAAAAACGGACCCCAGAAATGTGATGCATAATTGAGGCTTTTAGAGGCAGTTGAAGGGAGGGGATGTTGGGAGGTGGCCCTATGGTCAAGGGTAAAGGACTATAGATTCTTTGATGGTAGTGTGGTGTCATACATCTGAGGACCCTAGTCCTCTAAATCATACAATGAACCAATACTACCGCAATACGAAAATAAGAAAAAAATGACTATGCCTGGGAGAATCAAGAAAGATTTAATTAACAGATAAATAGTGTATCCAAGGGTTTCAGCAGGGTGGAAGGGGTCACAAATATAGACTCATTTTAGGGATCATTCTTTATCATTTATAATGCCTTGGGCTGCAAGTCCCACAAGGCATTGGCTCACAATGACTTAAACTGGTAGTCAGCAAACAAAGTCTCCACAGGTCATGTGCAGCCACTTCTTGTTTTTGTTTGCTTGTTTGTTTTTATCTGTTTTATTGGCTTTCAGGTATGCCCATTCATATATGTATGATTGCCTCATTCTACAAAATTAAGGACCTATCTCAGAGATGGTATGACTGGTAGAGCCTAAAATATTTACGCTTTGATCCATTACAGAAAAAGTAAATGTGCTAACCTTCCACTTACACAAAAGGATGTGTATTGCCTCCTTAAACAGGAAGGCTGGCAGTCAGGTTGGTTCCTTGCTCCCAAGAAGTGATAGGGGTCTGGAATCCTTTTATCTCACTGGACTCCATTTCCTCAGGGTGTCAGCTCTGCCTTCAGGCTATTTCCCTTCAGTTCTACTTGATCTCTGCAGCAGTTCCCTGTTTTGCATTTGAAAATAATGCACCCTGATGCTAAGGAAGAGATTTGGCTCTTTCCTCTCCCCTCCTTGTAGAAGTCTCCCAACTTCTTGTCAGTCTTTGGCTCCAGGATTTAGTCTCAGCCCCATTCCCTTGTGTGGGAAATGGGATTGCCAGGTTGACAAAGACTGTGATTTGCAAATACAGGCTATCTGTTAGAATAACCCATGAGACTTTTAAGAAGAGAATCTGCAGCTAGTCCCAGATACTGGATTTTTTAAAAGCATCCAGAGTGATGTTAAAATGCAGCCAGGATGGAGTAAACACTGACAGGGCATTTTTGAGGAGGAGATATTGAGAGCACAAGGATCATGACCAATAGAATTTCTATGGAGAAAATGATGGAAGCTTGAAAGACTGAGTCCCTGTTCAGAGTGCACTTACAAGGGGTGGTCATGGCAGCAGCCTGGACTAAACAAGATGTTTGCTCAGTCAGATCACAGGCAGCACAGTCAGAAGAAGTGTGACCTAGGAGAAAAG
This sequence comes from Uropsilus gracilis, assembly GCA_004024945.1. NCBI lineage: Eukaryota > Metazoa > Chordata > Mammalia > Eulipotyphla > Talpidae > Uropsilus > Uropsilus gracilis. The sequence continues at coordinate 13,119 of PVHY01012924.1, read as the reverse complement.
TCAGACTTGAGAGCCAAGAAACAGAATGAAGTATCAGCTTCGGTAAGGGGCAAAATGGAAATGGGGGAATGAGCCCAGAGTGTGAAGAGGTGACCAGGGGGCTGAGAGAGTGTGTGTGAGAGTGGATGGATGTGAACTCCAGGGTGTTAGAGCCCATATGGGATGAAAGGTGGGCTCTGAAGAGCAGAGAATTATGCAGGGTCAAAGTGACAGAGCTGAGTCAGACAGTCAGGATATGTGTCTTCATCTCAGGCCCACAGGGGCTCCATTTGCATTGGTCAGTCCCCAGAGCTGAGACCAAGTCTACTGACAAACAGCAGCTACCTCCTCATTCCCTCTCTTGTTTGACTCTGGCTTTCTTACTGAATTTGCCAAAGGAGCCTGCAGTTTTGCTAATTAAAAAGCATCAACTTCACAATAGGTTTGTGAGGGCTGAATTTATCACAGGCCCTTGGCAAATCCCATAAAGATTTAGTTGCTCTCTAGTGGCCACTGCTTCCCTGTTCCATGGTCCCTCCATTCTTTTTTTTTGCCCCATTCTTTTTCCAGGTCAGTCCCAATCAGTCTCAGTGTTCCATCCCTCCCTCTTTCAGTAGGGCAGAGCCATGCCTCACTCTACTGCATCCTCAGTCCACTGGCAATCTTTTCAGGCATTCATGAAACCATTGTACACAGAAAATCACCATGAGCCCAACCATGAGCCCAGGGCATGGTTGCACTGGTCCCCAGGCAGCAAGAGAAAAGACCTATAAATCTGCTGTGACAAGACTCACAGGGGATGGGCAGTTGTAGGTTTATCATACAAGACAGTTATCATACACGATAGGATGTTTCAAGTTCTAAAACTGAGGCGTGGCCTAGAAGGCCCAGGGTCTAGGACCTACATCTGTAACTGCTATCTTCCCAACACCATAAACTCAGCCTTCTGATCTATCTCTGCAGTTTGACCCTGAATGCTTAGAGTCACCCACAGTGACCCCTAGAATCTCAGTGTCCTCAGCGCATGAATGAGGTCTTTTTGTTGTTGTTCGCAAAATCTTCTCACTTTATATATACAGAGTGTTATTTATATTCCTCCTTCATAGAAATACACTTAATATAGTCTTTTTTATTAATTTGTCTTGTTCTTTAGATCACAACCTCTGTGTTTGTTCTTTTTTTTGGGGGGGATACCTCCCCCCCTCTTCCCTTTGGTGCCCCTTCCATTCTCTCAAACCCCACCCACTCTTGGTTGTGCTAAGTCCATTAGTCTTTAGAGTTCATTTTTTAAGCTTAAATTTTCCTTTTAGATATTGTAATAGGATAGAAAAAACAGGAATTTTGAGTCAGACACAGAGCTATATTCAATACCTAGTTCTCCTCACTCTGCTATGTGTTTTCTGAAAAGTTACTTAACATCTGCTCTTCAGTCTCGGTGTTAGTGCAGCAATAATACAGTAATGTATTATTGGATATAATAATGTCTATTATTGGCATGGATATTATGAGGACTAATTGAAGTTACACATACTTAACACTTCTTAAGTCTGGAGTCCTGGCATAGAGTGAGCATTCAAGAAATGATCGCTGCTATTGTCGTAAGTGCTGTATTATTACTGGTAGGCTGGTAAATTTGTACATGCAGGAAGGATGAACAAGCATGATTTATACATTTGTCTATTTCTGTGTTTAGCACTGCTCTCATGACTGATTGCAAACTAAAGTGACATCATTGAACAAGGAGTGCAGAACTGAGTTGGTGCATATCCCCTTCAGCTGTACCAGTTGGTTCTAATACATTGTTGATTATTATTAAAACTATTCACACAGAAGGAGGACAGTGGGACAGGCAGAGAGCAACTTGGAGATGACCATGCAGGCATATGGGAAGGAGTCTTGTTTCAATTGTGACTGACATTCCCTGACAGAATCTTTGCTGGGAAAGATCACTCATGTCTTAATTAAGGAATCAATACAAGCATACAGGGGTGTTATTAAAGAAAGAAACCTGAGAAAACCACTTCTTTTGTGGAGTGTGTGGCTTAGTCTGGCTCTATTGTTTTCTCTGCTAGAGTCTGCATCTCCTGTTTAGCCTGAGTCAGAGAGGCCTTTCTTGCTGTTTCTGAGCCTGGGTTCTCAACTGCTCTTCTAAGATAAAATGAATAATCACAGACATTACTTTTGATTATTTTGGAGGTGTTTTTTTACTGTTTGATTCTCATAGCAGGGTACTACTATCTCCATTTTTCAGTAAAGACATAAAGAGGGGAGTCTATATTCATTAGGGTAAATTAACGAAAGTGGTTATGACAAATAATCCTAAAATCTCTGTGGTTTAACACAACAAAGGTTTACTTCTCACATTACAATCTGAAGTGGGCTATAGAACTCTCCAAGGGTTGATGAACTCTCCTCCATGAGGTGACTCAAAGTGTCCCTTTCCCCACACTTAGTTATATAGGCCCTCCTTTTAAGGAAAGTAGGAAAATGCAGTTCTTCTGTATATAAGGAAGAGAACTAGTAGCACCTAGTCAGTCACCAACTCAGAAGCTCAGAGGTAAAACTGACTAGGTGGCCAGTAATATGTAGGATGCCCACATCTTCCAAGTGGGCTTCAAACCTTGTCACAGTCTTCTACACCCCTCCCCCCTCCTTGCTTCATTGGTGAGTGAATCCAATAGAAGTAGCCAGCAGAAGTCACTGAAGAAGACCCAGCAATTGGCAGACAGACAACATGGATGCACAGAGTCCCCAAGTCACTCCATGGAGCAGAGCCTCCAAACACACTTCAGATTGTAATTTGAGATATGAACTTTTGTTGTGTTAAGCTGCTGAGATGGAGGGTTGTTTGTTTAAATCACTATCATAAATTACTCTGTTGACTTGGGAGTGGGCCCAGAGCACAGGTACTGGACTTCCGTGTTTGTTTGCTTTAACTGTCTTCTCATTCGTCAGTCATCTTCACCTCAGACTCTGGGTTGCCTGGGGTTGAAATTATTTGTGAATTCATCTCTCTCTTTCATAGTCTCTGTACAAGGTTCAGGGAAAATTTCTTAAATATATAAACTTACATTCATGTACTTGTGGAAAGTATATGTGTTTACCCAGTAGTTTATTTTTAGGAGGGGTTGAAGGGAATGGAAATGGAATAAGAAATAAATTATTATTTGTTTGGTTGATTGCCTCAAACATTTATGTTCTAAGGGGCAAAGAGAACAAAAACAGTTTTATTAAATATTTCGGCTGATTAGGTATAAGTTCTGAGTTTGCATCTTGACTATGTTGTTAAATTAGTTGTGTGACCTTAGACAAATTACTTAACCACTCTGTGCCTCAGCTACCTATAAAATCAGGATTAATAATGGTTATCTTGAAAACTAATGATATGAAGACTAAATGAGATGATGATGGGCTTTGATTTAAAATGAGAAGTGGACTTGCTAATCACTTGGACTCCTTCCAGATCTGACAGTTTCACTTATGACAGTACATAATAAAGGTTGTTCCATAAGCTAATGCAAAAACACTTATTTCCCCCCTAGAATTAGTCTGACCTGGTAAACTATTTTCCGTTCCTCTTTTCATTCCCTCACCCCACCCTGCCCTGCCCTTTGGGACTAGGAAAGCAGATCCATTCCAGACCACAGATGACCAGAAAGGGACGTTCTGGTGAGTTGTACACTGTAAGAAAGAGGCAATGGAGACTTCTTGTTAGCTTGATATCTAAAAGGTAGATGGGACACATCACCGCTATGAATCTCTGACTCTTGAGAATTCAATAGGATGGGAATTTGTAAGTATCTAATGCTAGGTTAGCATATAGAGTTTCGTTTTCCCATTTCAGCATCAATCATTGGTGGTAGTTGCTTGTAAATTCACATTGAGAGTAATTTTGAGGTTTCCCTCTCTCATACTGGGTATCCCTCTTTTATACTGAGAAAGGGAGTTCTGACCATTAGGATTCCTGTCGTGAGCCTGGGAGCAGGGGTGGAAGTAGATGTGTTGTGTTTCTGGGGACTCTGGGGTGCTAGGACATGACGGAACATCAGTAAATGTTAGTTGAGTTGAGTGGAATTTGAACACAGTCATTGTGCCTCTCTTGATTTTTAAGCAAATAATTGAAGTGGAATATAAAGGAACTGAAATGGGATATAGGGAAATTAACATGGAAATCACATTGCAGGCACTTGACAAAACTAATTAAACTGGGAAATGCAGCTAGATTTTTTTGGTGCATAAACATTCTTCTTCTCTTGCAACAAGGGGGTAAAACCTACAAGTGTTCAAATTACGTTTTTATGTGTGTGCTCTTCCAAGCATGCGTGGTGCTTTGAAGAAGGTTCTGTTGTGTTTGTAGCAAGAGACTCTGTAATTGCTCTGAGAATTCCTGGGATTTTTCAGATATGTGTATTTTTTTTTCTGAGTAAAGGAAGAACATAATACTTCTCTCTGTAATAAAAGAATACAGTTGATTTCTAATCAAGTGTATGTCCTTGAGCCTTGGTGTTTTTCTCTCTAAGGTGGGAACCATCCTGCCCACATTCTAGGGTTGTTGAGTGTTAGTTGAGGGCTAGATATGATGGTGCTTATGAATGATTTAGGATTGTTCATGTATCCCAGAGAGTGGTTGTTAACAGAGTGTAGAGAGTTGAGGACCCAAATTCATGGCTAAAACTGGGCTCCCAGGTATGTTCTGACTAACACTGTGAACTGAGGCCATTCACTTCATTCCTCTTTGTTACCTTGTCTAGAAAATGGGGGAAATCATTCTATCTACCATATAGGGTTGTTATATAAATCACATAAATTGATCAGTACCAAATCCCTGGCATATAGTTAAGTGCTCAAAAAATATTCTGGCAATCATTATCATCATCATTTTTTAAAGTAAATACAGGGATTATCATTTAATTCACTAAAGTTCTAAGTTTCTTAGAAATGGCCCGTGCTATTCTGGGTGCCATGGTGAACGCAGACACAACTGAGGTGCTTCTTCTTAGTGCTGAGAGGCACAGAACAGTGTACAAAAACTAAAAAATTCTAGTTTTCCTTTGAAAAGAGAGTAGAGCCTCTGTCTTGCGATATTTTATGAAAAGATCTTCACATGCATCATTTTGCTCTCTCCTCCTCCTAGCAACCCTAAATCCCACAGACAATTGTATAGCTTACAAAATAAGTAGGATGAATCCCAATGTTATAAGATGCTCAGCAAGCTGTACCCTACACAGTGCCCTTATTTCTACATTCCTCCAGTGGGATATTGTATGCAACAACAATGAAGTTGGAGTATTGTTTGTCATCTAGTTGCACACTTTTGAAATATTCTATACCACCAAAATGACTCAGAGGGAAAAAATAGCAGTATGTTAGTGCATTAGATTTAAGATAATTGCAAATTTCCAGTTTCTAGGGATATGAGCTTGGACTTAGGTGGGTAAATTCTTGGGATTTCAATTTCCTCCTTTGTAAAGTGGTATAACACTATGCAGCTTCCCCAGACATGGTCTGGGATTGAAATGAAAGCATCTTGGTGCATCTGTCTGGATTGCTCATGTTAGTAGGGGTGTGTGTGTGTGTGTGTGTGTGTGTGTGCGCGCATAATATCTGGAATATGTGTGGATAAATAAACACATATTGTGTATCACTGAAAGGGTCCTACTCACTGCTTGCTGTGTAATTGGTCCATGATGCTTAATCTGACCAACTCTCCTGGCCAGACTGACAGCTTTGATTGTGTGTCTTTCAGAACAGATCAGCAAGCTCTGAAATGACTGCTGCAAAATCAGGCAGTGTCTTGGGACTATTGAGTTGATGAAAACAATTGGAACTTAAATTCAGGTCTTCTAATTCAGGTACTCTTCTGTACCTAATTCATTCACTTGTTTTTGAGTTTCACTGACATCTATCAGTTTAATTGAATATATCTTTAAGTTGACTGTAGGTGGAAGATAGAATAAAGTTTTGGACTTTTTTTTAACGAAAAATGCTTTTATGGTTTCAAAGGTTCTGTAGTCTGATTCCATACTTTACTTCTACCCTTATTTTATTTATCTTCATTCACACTCTGAACTACTCTGATTTCCCTGAATATAACCCATGTGTTCATGTTCTTTGAAAAGTGAATGACCATATGCCCAAATCTTTGAAAATAGTCAACTGCTTGTACTGCTAGATGGTCACATTTTTTCTTTTAATTTTCCATAATTTTGATTCTTTAATTTTCCCATTAAAGCAAGTATTACTTCCACCTTGCATTAAATTATTTACAAATGATCCAGGGAACCTATTTCTAGTTTGAAATTGGAAAAAGACCTGGATTAGCTGCGTGGCAGTTCTGGTTGTGCATCCCTGCTCCACTGTTTCCTAGACATGTGATCTTGAACAAATTGGCCAAACTTTCTAAACTTCAGCTTTCCTATTTGCAAATGGAGGTAATATCTCTCTCTCAGGTTAGAAGGTCTTCTGAGTTTTCTCTGTACTGTACACACTCTGGCATAGTCAGTGCTCAGTACATAGCAATTCTTTTCCTTTTCTTCCCTCTCATAAAATATGTTTACTTTCCCAAATCCTAGCACCTGATACATAGTGAGTGCTCAGTATTTAATTATATACCTATTATAACATAATAGAAAATATCCTATTATTAATGAAAACATTGCTAGACAGATCCATGAAGTACTAAAGTAGCATCTAGTCCCAAAACATAAACATTAATCTGAAATCTAAGCATGTACTTTCCAAGTAATTGGTATTTTAATTATATTCCATGGTTTAGTATTTGTCTTTTGGCTCCATGATGAGGAATGATCATCTTCCAGATCTTCAGGTAGGATCAGGTACTGTATATCATCACAACTTTTATTCCTTCCTCCTTCAGCTATCTCTTTTGCTTTGAGCAAGTCTCCGAAGACACCACACTGATAGTATCTTGAGCATAGTAGCTGGGATATGCTATAGACAGGTTATCTACTGGAAGGATAATGCCAAACATGATTGACACAATTTCCATTTCTGAGTTCTGCCAACATTGCTTGCCTTTGTGCGGCAAACACCAAAGATGCAGCTGACATGCTGAACTTAAACAAATTCTGTTGCTTACCACTGAATTAAGTCTACATCTGTAGCTGCTAAAGGGGTGGTGGTGGGGGAAGATTAATAAAGCACATGTTGACGCTTGAAGGAATAATTAGCGGGACGTTCGTTATATGTTTTGGCTGCAAAGCCTCTCCACATTTAGCATAAAACAAAACCTTCTAATCCTTGTGAGGATCAAGGGTTGGCTCAAGCTAAATTAGTTTTCTTTATGCATCTTAATTTTTTTAATGTTAATCATTTTTAAAAAATTATTATTTTCCAAATTTCAATTCAGCTTCTAATCAGTTTCTTTGTGGGATCTTTGTCATTTCTGGGTTTGCCATTACTCCATCACACGATTAATTGCTGCTTGGATCCTGATAAAATAAAGCTTGAATTGTGGGCTGCAAAGAGCTTAAATCACATATCCTTCACAGGAGCGCATTCCGTCACTATCAGGGTTGAGATGGTGGCTGCTAACAGCCCACCTCACTGAGACAAGGGGTGAGTTATCTGTTTACATAATAAACTAACATCTGCACTGTGCATCTTGGAATGGGTGTCAGGGAAGCTAGAAGACAAAGCAGGATGGCATCATTAGGGCCAGATTTAAGACTCCAATTTGTGTAGCATTTGCATAACAATGCACAAGAGCAACTATTCACTGTTCCCTTTCAGAATTCACATGTTTCACCTTCACAAGAACATTCCTGAGGGAGGGGAGGCAGAGAGGAGGTACTTGAAAAGAGGAATCAGTCAGAGAGAGCTTCCTTTTGGACGCTCCAAATGGAGAGCTTAAGTAAGGATTCCTCTAACTCATGGACTCCCTGAACTTCCTATCCTGTTTCCCTTGCAGTCTTCATGGGTGCTCTGAGACCTGGTCTGTACTAGTATTTTCCCTTCAGGTTTGGACTCAGTGCTTTTCGGTCAACAAACATTTATTGGTCATTATGTGACCAAATAACTACCTTGAAGTCCCTGGGAGTCCAGTACCAGAAGGCTATACCCTGTTTTGACCACTGTCTACTTCTGATGCTTTGATAAGATAGCTGGCCTCTGTGAACTGAAATCTCTTTATCTCTGTCATGGGGATAACAGTGATACACCTCAAGGTCAGCAATTATTGAAGGCTGTTTATGCACTGCAAAATGTTAAGCAGATCTAACCCCCTAACAGTTCTTCATATCTTTTAGCCTATGAGGAAACTGAGAAACAGACAAGTAACTGGCTACACGTGTAACCTCTCAGTGACAAGACCAGGCTATTTCGGTGTTTGATAGCCTCATATAATAGCAAATCATCATTGTCAAAATAATAAATATTTATTGACTACCTTTTGATGTCAGGCATGTCAAATGCTGGGGATACAAGCAGACCTGGCCTTCCTGGGACCTTTAGGAAGTTAGGTGAGAACCAGATGGCATGTATACCCAACACTCTAATGTGCTGGTTCCATAATCTCCTGTTGCTATTTGTCATTACTATATTGCTTGAAAAGAGCATAGATTTGGGGGCCAAAAATATTTGGTTTTGAATTTTAACTCTGTCACCTGCTTACTGTGTGTACTTCGGAAAGTTCTTAACCTCTCTGAGCCTTAGTTTTTCTCTTGGAAAAAAATGAAGTATTCCTTCTTCAAAGATTTGTGGAAATTAAATGAATGGGACATAGATTTCTTAGCCCTACCACATTAATTTCTAAATAATGATAACTGTCATTATTATTATTATTAATTTATTTATTAATCAACTTATATAACCAACTTTGCAGCTAAGCTCCTATGACCTGGAGGATCAAAAGCAATCTTACTATTTATGCCTTGTTCAGTATTCTTACCTGGCCCAGGATCTTGGGGCATGGATTTTTTTGCTTTCTTACCAAGACCTTGCACACAGAGCCCCTGCTGGCCATAGCCAGCTGTCTGGGTATCCAGACTAAGGATACTCAGGAGGCTGTAGCCTGTTTGTTGATTCCCCTTTAAAGCAGCTTCCCTTGAAGCTGCAATTGTAGCAGAATCACAATGTCCTCTGGCCACACTTAGGAGTTGCTCAGCCCCCTGTGAGATGGGATTCTATGTTCCAAGGACAACAGGTTCTGCCCTACTCCTTGCCAGTCCTGGGCTCTGCCTCACAGACTCCAGCCTGGATATTTGGGCAGATGTGCATACTTCTGCACTGCCTGGTGTGCCCCCTGCTCCAGCTGTATCCTGCTTAGCAAGGACTTGAGCCCCTACACTTTATTGGGGTGTGATAAAAGTTCTCCAACAAATTTTTGGTGATGGTTATGCAACTGAACAAACTGTCTGAAAAAAACCAATGAGTTGTGCATTTGAAATGGGTTGATTCTGTGATAGTTTAAATAAACTGCAATGAGATTATGAACACAAGGTGATCATATATTTGGAGACACCAGAGCTCAATCTGGTCTGACAAAAATCTCAGTTTTCTCATCTAGAAAGCAGGATTCCTTGTATAGACAGTTAACCTGTGGCTGAGAAGGCTGTGGTATAGATTTTATTGTTAGTGCAAAGAAGCATAACTGTGTTAGTAAAGAAAAAAAATCTGAGGGGACCAGAGGGGTTATTGATTTTCTACTCTTCAGGAGGCTGGTTTTGGTTTGGAATGCATATAGCATGGTTTTTGGTAATGGTTAGTATTTATTAATTTTTATCAAGGTTATGTTGGTTTACAGCATTGCTTGTGTTTTAGAGTATAGTGCCTCCTACTTTCGGTGTTATTGCTACAGGGCACCCACTGCAAACACCCAGAAGCTTCCATTGTAGCCCATTCAGCTCCCTCCTCACTTTGTTGTTGCCTGTTGCATTTCTCACCCAACCCCTGCCACCCAACCCAGTTGGATAGTCAATATGTGGCACTTGTTAAAATACTTTCTGAGCACTTCAGTGTGGTCATCTGAGGCTGCCTCATTCCCTTGACAAAGACTGTGAAGTGTTAATGAATGACCTCCAAGCTCTGGCAAGCTCTGGCAGAGTATGTTGAACATGTTTACCAGACACCAAGTAATATATTTTAGGTAATCTCATTCAAGTTTTATGACAGTTCTGTCAGGGGAATTCTAACCATTCATGGTTGCGAAAACTGAGACTCAGAGGTTAAGCGGTAACCTCTGACTAGAAGGCAGAGACTGGCTTCCTAGGCTTTTCTCGTTCTCTGAGGTGGGTGGGATCCCTTATCAGGGCAGCTATTACAATTGCTCTAGGGTCCCACTGAAATCTACTGAATCAGAAACAGGCTGGGGGCGGGGTGGGACCCAGAAATGTGATGTACATTCCCATTTGAGATCCACTACCATAGTAGCTATGCTACTTGTCTATTCCCTCCCTGCACTATTCACTACCATAGTAGCTATGCTACTTGTCTATTCCCTCCCTGGACTCAAGAAAAGTTCCTGGTGAAAGTCAACTTAGAATGGTGGTCTCCAACCCATGGGGAGTGGGGGGGGGATCTTTTCCTTGGGGCACCTGCAATACTGCCATTCTTATACCCCAAGAGCAAGTGGGTCCTGTGTGGGCTGAAAGATAGTAACTTCCCTTAGAAGTCACATTATAAATGAAAGCTTTTATAAAAAGCAACTTGGTGATATGATGAACTGACCCTGCTGAAGAATCAGATCAGGCCATCATGCGTGAGGAAAGTGACAGTAACTACCATTCACCAAGTTCTCAAGATGGACCAAGACATCAATGCTAGGAGCATTGTATGTGTCATTTGGTGGATTCCTTCTAACAACTCTTTGAAGACAGTTCCTGTGATGATTCCCGTCATACAGATGAAGACACTGAGGTAGAAAGAGATTAAGTAGCTCCAAGGTCCCTCCCTGAACTTTGCCTCAGCCAGCAGAAGATGCCTTTAACTGGGCTCCATTTAATTCTATCCGAGTTGTTTTTCTCCCCATGTTTTCCTCAAAGAGCCTTAACCCTTTGTAATAAGATCCCCACATAGAGAAACTACTGTATCCCATGTCCCTCTGTGTGTTCCACTGAGACCATTATACCTACTTTCCATGGATTAAAGGACTGAGGGGTTTTCAGATAAACCAAATGTTTCTTCCAGTGGCAAGTGGCATAGACTCTCCAGCCCCATCCTGCCCTGGAGTCAGCTGCAATTGAAGTGACTCTGCTGCCAGATAAGTTGTGTGACCATGGCTAGGTCTCTCAGCCTCAGTTACTGCAACTGGAAAATATATGCATATTTATATAATATGTGTGCATGAGCATAGTATAATACATACAAAATGCTGTATGTTATTTCTGACATCTCTGGGTGACTGTGAAAACTACATGGAAGAATGTGAGAGAGGTTTTCAGAAAGCTGTGACTTATTCTATAGCATGAAAACCATTACTGCCTCTGGTGTCCTTTCCCTGTGGCTCCCAGTTCCTTGGTTCCAACTCCTACTATAGATCCTCTGTCTGGGCATTTTGCTATTAATTCAGTCTCATAGCAGAGGTTCCCAGTCTAGCACTAAGTCTGGAATGAATGCCATATGCTAATATATTTCCTTCATCTGATTGTTATGTCCAGACTTCAGCCTTGAGCAGAGGTAGCTCGGGAAGGCAAAGCTGGCACAGAAGAGAAATGGATTCTGGAGTTAGACATTATTTTTTTTTTAAATTAAAGATAAAATAAAGTACCATAAAAAAAGAAAATTGGCAGGGACAGTTGAAGGAGCTGTATCAGTTTCTGCTTTCTGTTTGTAAACTTCAAGGCCAACAGGTACTCAGAGCCATCATCTGACAGTGAAGACCAGCCAACATGTCCCACGTGGCTGCCTGCTTGGGAAACAGTCACAGATGCCAGTCAAAAGGCAACGACCCAGTGGACTTTCAGTCTCACCCAGAGAAGTTGACATGACCCTGGAGTGCAGGAGTGGCAGGCTGAATGCGAAAGCCCACACACAGAGCAGAGCCCGCCTGACCCACACAGATGTCATTCACATCACAAAATAGGCCCTAACATTTGGGGTTAATGAAAATCTCCTTTGAATCATATTTTGGGGGTAAGTTGGGAATTACATATTTAAAGACATACTTGAGTATGTTGTCTCAATAACTGGTAAAATGAAGCTTCTCCTATAATGCAAATTTTAAATATTGCCAATTGTATTGACCTAACATTGAGGTCTAGCTTTCTGAAAAAGTCAGTAAAGAGACACCATCAAAATCAGGTTTATTTTTCATCAGTGTTGCAGAGAGGAACATGATCAACTCAACAGTCTGGGGAAGAAACGCTCTCTCATCTTGTTCAGTAGACAGCTCATATGAGACTTTGAGTTCTCACAATTACCCAGCAATGAAGGACAGGGGAATCCCTGCTTCATGGAGGCTGTGTGAGACTCCAAGAATGTACATGGTTATTCCAAGAAGATACAGGTAATAAAATCAAAACAAATGTGATGATATTTCTTAATAGTACTCATAAACAGCAGGATAAAATATACCAGGTAGTGTCACAAGCACTCCTGTACACATTTTGTTTATCCTTATAACAATAAACTAGCGTAGACCATACTCTCCCCATATTACAGGTAAAGAAAAGAATAACTAGTCCACATTTAAAGGACTTGTGTAAATGGTTGAGGTAGGATTCAAACCCAAGTCTGCCTGGGCTCAAATTCTTTTATTTTTGTTTATGTGTTTGTTCTAATAAATATATGGTCTTCAGTGTTCTCGCTATATTATGTCATTTAGTATCAAGGTTTTCAAATCTTTTTAGATTTTTTGGGCTTCCTAATCTAATTTATATCACATTGGATCTGCCGATTTCTTTGCCTCAACTCCCTAAAGACACTGATGACCCCTCCTTTTTATATAATGATCCAAAGGCTCAGATGACTGTAATAATTGTGAAAATCTTATGGATGAGTCATAAGCTACATTTTTTTAATTCAGTTTTATAAAACAGGGAAAGGATAGAATGTGGGTTTCAGCCTGATGGATATGGGTAAAGTGGCAGAAAATAGATAGGTTGAAAATTGTACTACATATATAAGAACTATAGGATAAATTCAGCACCTACATATACCAAAACAGGTAAAGCACTTACAAAT
>PVHY01012923.1:0-42847 GCA_004024945.1 Uropsilus gracilis | reverse complement strand
CATATAATTTATATCTATGTATCAAGTATTAATTGCTAATTATTCCAAGTACATCACACAGTGCTATTATGTAACCAGATGCTGTGAAGGCATGCTTCTTTGGATATGATCTGAAAATAACCTTATTTTTCCCCTTTAAAATATGCATATTGGAGCAAGCTTTCCTTTGCCCCAGAGGGAAAACTTATTTAGGCCATATAATGCTTTGATCAGTTTTTCAAACTGAAATTATTAGAATTTTGGATATCCAAGTTCTTTTGTTATTTCATATGAAGTTCGGTATTTTTTAATATCTTTTTAAAGAATATCATTGGGATTTTTATTGGAATTGCATTGAACCTGTAGATTGCTTTTGGTAGAATGGTCATTTTGATAATATCTAATCCATGAGCAGGGAATGTTTTCCCATTTTTTCATGTCTTCTATTTCTTTTAACAATGTTTTATACTTTTCTTTGTACAGATCTTTTGCTTCTTTTTGTTAGATTTATTCCCAGGTATTGTATTCAATTTTCATTGGTGTGATGGTAAATAGAGTTGTTGGGTTTTTTTTATTTCTTCTGACTGATTTTTTTGTTTATAATATCACTGATATTTGTGTTGATTTTGTATCTAGCTACCTTATTGAACTGAAGTATTATTTCAGTTAGTTTTTCTGCTTTTTTTTTTTTTTGGTGTTCTCTACATAAAATATCATGTCATCTACATATAATGATAGCTTTACTTTTTATTTCCATATTTATATTAAGTTTTTGTCTTTCTCTTATCTTATTGCTCTAGCTAAAACTTCCAGTACTATGTTGAAAAGTAATGGTGAGAGTGGTCAACCTTGCCTGGTTCTAGATCTTAATTGAAATGATTTCAGTTAAGAATGAGAATATTTGCTGTAGGTTTGTCATAAATTGCTTTCATATATTGAGATATGTTGCTTTCATTCCAATTTTTTCAAGGACTTTCATCATAAATGGGTGCTAAATTTAATGAATGCTTTTTCTGCATCCATTGATATGATCATATGGTTTTGGTTTTCTCCTTATTAATGTGATGAGTTATGTTGATTGATTTTCAGAGGTTCAAACATCCCTGTGCCCCAGGTATGAATCCCACTCAATCACAGTGAATAATCCTTTTTGTGCATTGTTGATTCAATTTGCTTGGATTTTGTTTAGAATTTTTACATCTGTGTTTTGTTTAGAATTTTTACAACTGAGTTTGGTCTATAGTTTTCTTTGTGCTACCTTTGCTCGGTTTTGCTAATGTTTGATTGATAGAATGTATTCGGGAGTTTTCCTTCGTTCTCAATTTTTTGGAAGAGTTTTAGTACAGGTGTCATTTTCTGTTTAAATGTCTGGTAGAATTAATTTGTGAAACCATCTTGTTTAGGGAGAGTTCTGACTACTGTTGCAATTTCACTGCTTATGACTGACCTATTTAATTCCTCTATTTTTTCTTTGTTCAATGTTGGGTGGTTGTATCATTCCAGGAATTTGTCCATGTCGTTCAGGTTTTTGTGTTTGTTTGCAAAAAGATGTTCATAGCAGTCTCTAATTATCTTTTGGAAGTTTGGATGTTTGCTTTGTCGGTTGTTTAATTATCATCAGTGCAATGGTAAGTGGAGTGGTTTCTCCTTTTACATTTATAATCCTGTTAGTTTGCATTTTCTCTCTTCTTTATGAGTCTTGCTAGGGGTTTATCTATTCTATTTATTTTTTGCAAACAACCAGCTTTTGGCTTTGTTTATCTTCTTAATTGTCTTTTTGTTTTCTATTTCATTTATTTCTGCTTTGGTTTTTATTATTCCCTGTCTTCTGCTGGGTTTTGGGTTTTTGTTGTTGTTGTTACTCTTCTTCTAGTTGCTCAAGTTGGGAGATTAGGTTGTTCTTTGGTTTGTTTCTTGCTTTTTGATATGAACCTGTATTGCTATGAACTTTCCTCTTAATATTGTTTTTCTGAGTCTCATACATTTTGGAACATTGTGTCATCTTTGTCATTTGTCTCCATGTATGTCTTAATTTCTTCTTTGATCTCCTCAGTTAGCTAGTGGTCATCCAGTAGTATGTTGCTCAGTCTCCAGGTAGTATATACTTTATTTTCTTTTCATTGTTGATTTTTTGTTTGATACCTTTATGATTAAAAAAAAAAGTTCGAATTGTTTCATGTTTTTATTCATGTTAGCCTTATGGCCTAATATATGGTCGATTTTAGAGAATGATCAATATGTGTTTAAAAAGAAAGTGTATTCTTTTCCTTGGGGATGCAGTGGCCTATAGATATCTATCAGGTCCATTTAATCTAGCTCTTCCTTTAAAGTTTTTGTGTCCTTGTGCAGTTTCTGTTTTGTTGATTTGTCCTTTGGTGAGAGTGGAGTGTTAAAGTCACCTACCACATGTGCATTTTCACTAATGTTTACTTTAAGTTTTGCTAGTAGTTGTCTAGTGAATATTGTGCTTCCTCACATGGTGAATATATGTCAATAATTGTAATGTCTTTCTGGCAAATTAACCCCTTTGTCATTATATAATGACCTTCCTTGTCCTTTGTCATATTTTTAAATTTGAGGTTGGCTTTGTCTGTTGTAAGAATGGCTACCCTTGCCTTCTTTTTGGGATCATTTGCTTGAAGGATTGTTTTCCAGCCCTTTACTTTTACTCATGCTTATCTTTGGGGTTCAAATGCATTTCCTGGAGGCAGGAGAATGTTGGGTTCTGTTTTTTGATCCAGCCTGCTACTTTGTGTCTTTTAATTGACAGGTTTAGTGGGCATCTGAACTGGAAGTTTTGGTGATCATTTTGTGATTCTATTTACTTGCTTGTTTTATGTGGGGTTTTATTTGTCCTGTTTATTCTTCTGTTGACTTAGATCTTAAGGTTTCTTATAGTATTTCTGGGAGTGGGGATTTAGTGGTGGTAAATTTCTGAAAACTTTGCTTGTCTGTAAAGTTTCTTATTTCTCCATCATAAAGGAAGGAGACCTTTGCAGGGTAGAGTATTCTTGACTGGTATTTATATTCAAAACAAGTTAACAACAGAACTGGGACAAGCAGCAAGAAAAGGGGTGAGGGAGGGAGAAATCAGGGAAGGGAGGAGCACAAGATCAAGATGAAGTTTCACAGATGTTAAGGTGGATGGAGAATCCTAATGATGCAATGATGTGATAGAAAGAAAAAAAAATGCACACACACAAATATTAAACAGCAAAATGATTAATAATAAAAATAAATAAAAACTAAAAATCTTGTAGTCACTCAAAATAGCAAACACAATTTCAGTATTAAAGATGTTCAAGTCTAAGTAATTCCATGAGGAGTTATTTGAAGATCTCCCCCCATCCCTGGGTTCTCTAACCTGCCGTAACTTTGATGCAGTAACATACATTCTATTTTCTCATTAACCATAGAAGCCGGATGACATCTATGCCCTTGGTTAAGTCCATCTCACCACTCTGTGTGACTTTACTGAACAGACCATCACAATTTTTATCAATATTCTCACATATAGCCCGTATCTAGTCCATAAAAAACACACAGCTTTTACTCAAACAAATCCTAGATAGCTGTCACCTCATATCAATACCAGGGATATATCTTAAGCTCTTGTTGCTACAACTAAACACTTCTCCTAGGTTTGCAGTAAGGAATCTACCCCAACTTCTAGACTCCCACTTGCTTGAAAGATTTCTAAGTCTGAAAAAAAAGTTTTCAACTGTATTAAATATGTGTAAAATGTAATATATAATGTCCAGTATGTCAACTATATATATTAACTATCTATGTATAAAAGGCAGATAGTTTATAAACAATAAAAAGCAACCAAGACAGAGATGCCTTATTCAAGCATTTCTGCATGTTCCTTCCAGAAGAACCCCCAAAAACTGCTCATTAAGTTTTCAACGAGGCCGAGGTATGCAGTCAGGAGAGGCTGAAAAATATTTCAGTTGTCCCCTCTATAAACAAGGAATAAACTCAATTATCCAAACTCAATTGAGATCCACCAACTGACTAGGATGCCATGTTGGAGGCAGCAAGCCAACCAGGATGAAGGGAGTTATGCAGACCAACTTGTTGGCTTTATAGACGCTCAATCTCCACCATACTTGAAATTCTTGTGATTAGCGCCTCTTTAATGTTCCAAATCTAAACTGTAAAATGTTGAGTATACTAAGATTTATACAATGCACATTTAGCTTATTAAATTCCATTTTTTAAAGAACAATGAAATCAATTATTTTATTAAAGACTAAAAAGCATATGAGAAACATTTTCATGATTTTTCAGGTTTTGATCACTTTTTCATCAAACAATTCAACTTGATTCAGAAAAATTGACTCTCCGTATGTTAATATTTACAAAAGCTAGAAATAATCTTGACTTAACTTCCTTGAAACCTAAAGAAGAGAGCAGACAAACCATGTCTTGAAGAACGTCTGCGAATTTACTTACTCCGACAGGGAATGGTGGGTGGTAAATCTTGCTGGAAGGATAGGGGGAGCAAAGTCATGGAAACAAAAATCTTTCCAGGAAAAAAATGAGATATTTACTTCCATAAAAGAGTTTTTTAAAAACTTACTTGGTAGGAGCAAGAGAAAACAAGAGAGTCCATTTCATAAAACTTGCTATAGACTAAAAATTATGAGCTCATAATTTCTGGAAACACTTTTCTTACTTGTATTTATTGGATTCTATTCTCTTTCCAGGACGACAAAGGTTCTATCGAATTCACACTTTATCGAATTCGCTGCTTTTCCCACAGGTGTTTATTGTAACAGACCAAGGGACATTTAGGTGCAGAATAGGAAACCACCCTATTCGCATGGAGGCTTGAGTCCACAATTGGCAGAGTGTCAAAGATTTTCACCTGGTGACAGCATGATTCCTCCAAGTCATTCCAAACACAAGCAAGGGGAACAAAGGTTTTTGAATTTCTTGACATCTTTACATAAAGGCTGCTATTCTGCCTAACGACCCAACGATTAGTCAAAAGAATGGAGAGCCTTCACTTTCAGCTGACTTATGACGTTGGCATCTCTGCAAGGAGCAGGGAGTGTGGGGCAGCTCCGTCCCTGGCACTGAGCAGGCCCGATGGACAGCCCCTCCCAGGTGCTGGTCTTTAATGGTGAGCAGCTGCCTCGCCAGAAAAGTGAGACAGTGCTTGAGTCACAACCTCATGCTAATACACTTCTGCAAAGAGTGACTCGACCACGTCATGTTATTAGGCTGGTTCGAGGGGGTCCCCCACCACCTCCCCTCCCTGGCCATTCCAGCTGGTCCCCTCCCACAGCTGTGTACTTTCATTTGCTTGTCCATATATTAGTGAGACCATTTGGTTTTTGTCTTTTTTCCTTCTGACTTGTTTCCGCCAGTATGATTTCTTCTAGGTACATCCATGTTACCAAAAATTCTTTTGAAAGATTTATTTTACTAGCAACAGAATAGGTAAGTCTTGTCATTGGTTCTAGAAACTGATTTTCGCAACATGAGAAACTCCCTAAAAGTAAATGCTTGCTTCCAGGGATTCTTGCTTGGTAAATCTGGCTGGGGTTCCAGAATTTACTTTGATTTAAGAAGAGTGAGTGATGCTGATGTCAGGCATTACCAGACTTTTCTTCACAATGTTTGTGAAAAATTGATAAGCTATCACCTACTACAGGTTACTTAGCAGTCACCTGAGATGGTACAAATTCAGGCATGTGTGTCCTGCACACATCATGGGAGAAGGATTGGGAGGAATAGTTGCTCTAGCACACTACATGCCCCTCAATAACAGACATCACACCAGTAAACCTAACTCAGTGCCTAAGAGATGCCCCCTGCTTTGTGTCACTACATTTTGAAGATATAAATACATAGTGATGAAGATGTAAGGGGGAAATGCAGGAGGGACAATGGGGCAAGGAAAGAATAATATTAAATATTAATAAATATTAATAAATATTAACTTTGGCCTAACCGTATTCTTTTCCCAAATGAGCTAAAAACTGTCATAGCAACAGAGCTGAACAATGGTCTTAGCTATGTTAAAATGTCTTACTTATTCATGACAACAAATAACTGGTGCTGAACAAAACTGGAAACAGCTTAAGTGATGAATGAGAAAAACTGAAAAACGCGGTGGCAGAGCAGTGACAGAAAGTTTGGTAGCACAAGAATCTGTTCAGGGGGCAGTACTTCTATCTATTCAAATTATCTGATTACTCTTCAAACTGAATGGTAACTACACATGGCCCAAGAAGTCGATGTGTGAACTAGCCGTCAGACAGAGAGAAGATGTTGAAAAAAAAAAAAAAAAACAGTAAATGAATGGAGTTTAACAGCGGTTCTGAGATCTTGAACAAGAAATTAAAACATCCTAGTGACTGTGTTTCAGTTTGCCACGTCATATGCTACATAGATAATGGGATATTCTGCAACATTAACTGTGTGGGATCAAAAGGAAAAGAATACTAAAGATGAAAGTAATATCATGCTGCTTCCCATAATTAGGGTATTATTTCCTTGCGAGTATTTTTTTCCACTTTGCCAATTCTGATCAATTAAGTAATTGAATTAGATTAATCTCTTAACAATGTCCTTTAAATTGTTGTAAGACTCCTATGGATCTAGAACTATCAAACAACTAAATTCTCCTCCGACTGCTAACAAGGCAGATTTGTGAACATAGCCACAAAGGTATGGAGGAAGAGAGAGAAACATATTAGCTTATAATAGATTTCAGTAAAAAAAATTAGTGAAAAAGACAGTACCATTTTATAATGCTATACTTTTAAAACAATACAACTAAAAACTAATGTAAACACATGTTTGCATTGACAAAGACATATCTGAGAAGTAATTCAATGCATACTATCAGGACTCAGGATATAGTACTAAAGAATTCTTGGTGATTACAAATTGTCTTTTCTGGAGTTGAGGGAGATAAGCGTATGGATATCATATTAGGGGAGTGACTGTGATCATGAGCGTTGGGGGTGTTAGTTTTCAACATAAAAAATCACCACTCCTTCTCTGCTAGTCCTCACCATTATCCTGCCAGGTGGGTATCATTGCTCCCTATTTAAAAGGATTTAGACCCACAAGGTCAGAAAATTTACTCAAGTTCACATGCATATTGAATAATAAAATCTAATTCACTGAGGCTTCTGAAGCCAGACATGCAAAAGGATGATAAGGTTAGTATGGAGAAGAACAGAAATCAGTAAATTACAGGGAGAAATCACGGAGCAGGTTTGAGATAAAGGAAAAAAACTAGAGTAGATTGGATCTTATTCAGTGGAAAATGATCACAGAAATAACAGCTAAGAAAACTTGCCTCAAGGTTCTTTCCAGAGCTCTGAGGTAAAGTTATTTCTTAGCTGACACAGATAAATGACCAGGCTATTTCCAAGACTGAAATGAGTTCACATTTGTGGGCCAACTAGTGATGCGTGTCTCTCTACCAGGAGTAACATACAGCTCAGCTTTCTGGTAAGGGTGACGGGCGCCTCCACTAAGCTCACTCTATTCAGAACCTGGGAGGCACCATACAACTTAAGGTCCCCACAGTTTCCAGCATCCAGAGAACTCTTAAGTTTCACAAGAGAGAGGGTTAGGGATAAAGTTCAAAAACTTGGATGTTATTCTTGAATTCTGGGTTCCTTGCCATTCTCCCATGGCCTACAGTTCCTTCCATGGAAATTCAAGTGTGCTCAGAAACCATAGATGCTTTTAGATGCAAGAATGCTGTTCTGGAGAGAGGTTTTTCTGCTCTTGACTATACCTTAATGAACAGTCAGAGCTTGAGCATAGATGACAAATCTGCAACCAAGAACCTTTGAAGCAACAGATCTTGTAGGATCTTGTTGGTCCTGTGGTTGATGGCTGTATTGACTTCCTTACCTCCCACTGGCTTCTTCCAAGATTTTTCACCCTGAAATTTGTAGGCAAAAAATTTTAATTGATTTTTTTCTAATTTCTTGTGTTTGTCTTGAAAATGTTGACATTCTTCTCCCTGAATTTGCCATAGGCTCTTAATTTTGAAGAACCCAAACTGAACTCATGTTTATGAGGTTACTCCACCTGTCTATGGAATTCCAATGTGGAGCTAAAGTATGTGGGAAGAATAGCAGAGCATTGTAACAAGAAAAGGTAATTTATGAACATATACAGGGTGGTAAGAACTGCTCTATGTGTGTTCTGTGTATTAACTTTCAACACTTGATCTCTGTAAGGTTTGAAGTAGGCGGTATTATGTTGCCCATATTACATGGGGTAAAACTGAGACACTAAATCGATAAATAACTTGCTCAAGGTGACACGGGATAAGTGGCATAGTCAAGAGTCTAACGGCATGAAGTATATACACAAAGCATGTGTTCCTGAGAGACAGAGTCGGGCAAGGAACATTCTCACATGAGTATCATCAGAAAAACTTCACAGAGAAATTCCACTTTTTTGTTACATTTTGAACTGGCAGAAAGGACCAAGGATGTTAGTGAAAAAAGAAAACCTAAATAGAGAGGTAAAAGTCAGTAAAGACAGGTGTAAAAGTTCATGAGAATGCCACTTAGAGATAGGGTGGTAAAATAACAAAAGGGTGCTGGTCTGTTAGCTAGAAATTTCAGAAAGAAACAGGTAAGCTACATAAATCCATGAAAGGGTTTTACAGGAGTGGCATAACAAAAAGCAGTTAATGAAGAATAATCTGACAGCTGAGGAAAGATGTATTTAGAAGAGAAAAAGTCTTAACTCATTAGTGAATGATAGGACTTGAATGAGTATAGCTGTTGTAAAAATGCACAGGATAAAATGCCAAGGCATTACTTATGGCCTCAGGAAATGTTAAATGATGAGTGATGAATGAAGCCATGAAGTCTTCCACATTTTAAATTAGACAAGGAAACCGAAGTGCTGTTTTCCAAACAAAGTTTAGAAAAATCTGATTAAAATATAGCTAAGAAAATTAATTTACTTGGCATAGACAATTGATTTCATCCATGAAGGATTCTTTTTCATGTATAAGGGACAAAGAAACATTAGTTAAAAGAACATGGGTTAAAGGATACTTGCTTGAGTATTGTAATAATCACTCAACATGAGTCCCTGTGTGTTCACCATACTGGTTCTGTCCTCAGGGGACGATGGATGTTGAATGAACCAGATGGATAAAAAAGGAAGTGTCAAAGACTAAATGGCAAACAGAATAAGTTGATCACTATAAGGAGTTGGGTTTAGTTAAATAGGAGAACACCAAAAAAAAAAAAAAAGAAACTTGAATATTGGATTAGTGAGTTGCGGAAAAGGAGTAAATAGGAGTAAATGAATGAACACTCTCTTACTGTCAGGGTCTCTACAAGGCACTAAAGAAGGAATACATTTAGATAGGAAGAAATAATGAAGAAATGCTATTTCTCAGTCTTGTGTGTTGAAGGATAACAGAAATATATAAATATATAAGTGCATTGTATTGCATGTCACTGTAAACTTGGAAGAAATAGACATATTTTGCAGGACAATAAGAATAGATATTGATGCAAGTCACATATAGTTATCAAAGTTAAAAATAACTGAACTGGTAGCATCAGACATGCAAGAGGCTTATGGTTTCTGAGCTTAAGACCCCAATTCAATCTTCCAACAGAGTTTAAACTTGGACTCTCATTTTTCAACACTGAGCAACAGCAAGTGTTAGTAGGTCTACTTTTTATGGATCCTTACAATACTTAATTCAGCAGAACCATGAAAAAAAAAAAAACAGTATGTCCTTGTCTTTGTAAGTGTGAAATTCCTCTAATCTCAATTGAATAAAATAAGAATTGCATCAAAAGAAAATCTTGGTATAAGAGGAAACTATGTTCTTACATATAAAGAGGTGCTTGATTATGTTCTTTTTCTACCACACACACAAATTCATAGAGTACAATATATTTACATTTGGGATTGAATAAATATTTTTGGTTAAATTGTCCTGATGTAATGGGCCAATTTTTGGCATTATATTGTTAAAATAATTTACACTGTAAATTCTGACATAAATTGGCAGAGACAGAGATAAAATTTTAGTTTGGGGTAGTAGCATAAATAAAGGAAAGACAGAGAGCTTTTTGGTTGAGATTGTAGAGCAGAGAAATAAAAGCAATGGTGAATACCCTAATTTGACAAAGACATGAGAATATTGCCCAATTTCTGCATGATTTCCTTCTTTTAAAATCATCGAACATAGAAATCATCATATTTAATTCAAAAAAGTGGATCCTGTTAAAATGGTCAAGTTTTCACCTTTGTATTGTAATGGGTATATTTTGTTCTGCATTCATTTACTTCCATAGAAAAATATTAGCAAACTTTCAATATTAAAATTTATCAAAACATGGACAAAGATATGAATATCAAATTACCAGCATACCACCCATTCATGAAGCTTTACTCAATTTTCTTTTCAACTAATTAAAAACTGACTATTGAAATGGTATCCGTATAAAACTGCTAAAAGCTTCTGTAGTTTTTATCAATCATATACATACCTCTGTGGACTGAGAGTCTGTTTCATAACAAAAGGATTGATGTCCAGCACTTTAATTAGAGCCTTTGAGAAACATCTCCATTTCTACCAATGATAAATGGTTGTATCAACACTTTTGAAGTTATATCCCAAACATTTTTCTATGAAGAGAAAATCTAATTACACAACTTCTAACATAAATTTAGAAAAGCTCACTGTACTGCAGTCTAATGAGAGTTGAAGATTATGAGTTTCATTACACCTGTGGTTGGTAGTTTAACTGCACATTTTCATCACGACATTGTAGTTTCGGTAAAACCAGAGACCTATAGTAATCCCTATCATGCACAGTTTGGTTCAGACTTCTTGCTAAATTGTGAAATTTGAGACCTACTAAAGATTTTAAAAGAAGAATTTGAAGAATTTATTGTAACTTGAAGAATTTACAATCTAGTAATGGCTCACTATAGTAGTTATATGACAGTTTCTTAAGTATATCTCTAAATGACTAATAAGGTATGTTAAAGAATTTGAAGATTTTTCCCCCAATTGTCTCATCTTACCAACCTTTCCTGCAATTCATGACTTCCCCATGTTCCAAGAGTTGCTACTGACAACACACATCAACCTGCAGACAGCTAGAAGGGGGTCCCTGACCACAGTTCATAAACACACTGCTGTGTGATGTCAGCTGAGGTGTTTCATTACTAAAATTACATTACCGTGGCCTTGAAGTTAGTAGACAATTAGATTGATTGGTCAAGTTTAAATCACTTTCTGACACACTTTTTGAAGTCCTCTGGCATATACTCACCCATATATGCTAACAAGAGCCAGGTGAATGTCCCATGATGTGTGATTGCCTAACATGAATAACAGTGCCATTCCTAGCCTGTGATTTGCATTAACCAAGAGTGTGTGAAATCAGCAAATGGAAAGAGTTTAGAAGAACTATATTTAGCTGGACTATTTATTTTTCCATGAACCCATTTGCTTCTGGTACATTCCACAAGTATTAATTCATTGAAGGAATTTATTCAATAAAGAGATTCTTAGTGCTGTCGTCAGTCCTGGGGACTCAATAGGACTTGTTCTTTGGACGTTTATAGTCTAATGTGGCACCTTTCAAAGTTTACTGCATGTAGGAATCCCTGGAGGAATGGAAGATACAGTTTGAGTCAACAAAGTTCAGAATGAACCCAACATCTTGATTTCCTCACCAATTCTAGAACAGCACCAGTGACGCCCTCTATGTGGGTCACACCACACACAGTAAGTAGAAAACATCTAGTATGCGAGACTGACTCTGATCTTCTAAATAATCAAACTTCAAAATTAAAATCATGGCCACATACTACTGTGGAAACTGAGAAACCAGGACTTTTCCCCTGACAGGGTAAAACAGGACATCATCCAGAAGTAAAAAATGAGCTGTTACCTGAACCAGTGAAGCTATCTCATAAAGGCAAAGGAAACAGGACCCATGGAGAAAATAGAGAAACAGAGGAAATTCAATTTGGTCTGAAAACAATCGAATATCAAATACTTTGTCTCACCCCCATCCACACACATACTCATATGCAGAAAAGGGTGGACTTAGTCACCCTGTCTTCTTGGACAACTTCTCAGAGTTTCATCTCAAATTTGATGGTGCAATAAAGATTTACCTAGTGCTCAACATGACATGTAGAGACTTCAATCCATCTTAAATGAATATTTACCTTCTCAACTAAATATTGTGTCTGGATTCTCAGTTCACTTAACATACAGATTTTGTACTGTTAAGTTGGGAAGCACTAAGTCACGGAATATGTGTGAGTAAAGATTTAAATTTAGGTTTTTCAAGAGAAGGCTTGATCAAATTTTGAGCATAAACAACACAGCTTCCCACATATAACAGAATAAGCTCTCAGTAACACTTTCTCACCACCTGTCTGCACAAAATTGGATGTTCTAAAAACATCTTCATAAAACAGAATGTAGAAATAAATATAAAATTTTCAATATGCAATTAATACTAAATCTCACAATATAAAAATACATGTCATCACTGTTCAATTTTATGTAACACTTGTTGGTAATAAGGGTTACTAATCTATGATATGGCTGTCTAAAATTTATTGTATCTTTGGAGGCATATTTCATATAGCACAGCTCACTGAATTTCACATACTGGAGTTAATAATATTAGAGGCAGAGTTTATTCTAAAGAGAGGATTATACTTTTACTTTTTACTTTACTTTTACTTTGAGCACTTAGTTGTGGAATATATCTCTTTGCTGAATCTAGCATGTTTTGATTTCACCTAGAGAAGGGAACTTTCTCAGAGAGAGAATGCCCATTAAATATTCATCTAAGTTCCATCTCCCTCCACCACAGAATCTCTTCAGTCTATGAAAATGTGGAAGAAGAAATATGAAATTAAAAAAGGTTTATCAAGACCAAAAAAAAAACAATCAAAACAATCCCATGACTTTAACTTTAGCTGCACAACAGCTGCTGGTACTCATGGAAATTTTATAGGTTTCTCTGTATTGCTGTCTAGTGGATTATTTCAGGGATAACCTCGATGAAATTGAGAGAATTTCCTATCAAGAGCAAAGAGAATTGAGACATAAACATCATAAATATGAGCGAGGACTGAAAGAATTAGTGAAGAGAACAAGTCAAGAAGTTATAGAAAAGATGCAAAGAGGAAAACAAAGTTTTTGAAAGAAGGAAAGATGGGGAAGAGAGAGTTAAGCAACCTGCAAACTTGGTTCTATACTCATTCTCCTGATCAGATCACCACAAGGGAGCTTGAGAAGAGAAACTTTGAGAATTATGAAAGGCAAAAAGCAGAGGCATCAAACCAGTCCCCTTGGAGACACTTATCTGCAGGTGCGTGAATGAGAAAATGTAGTAGGCCTGAATTAAAAGGAACAGCAGGGAAGTGAAGCCGCAGCCGATACTGAATTACAGGTGGAGGTAAGAGGGAAACGGGATGTTTTTAAAAGTTGAACTATTTTCACCACATCATTAAAAAATGAACAAATTTATATAAAAATAATTTTTTTAATTTTTAAAAAATGAACAAATTCGACGATTTTATAACAACATGGATGTACTTAGAAGAAATTATATTAGCAGAAACAAGCCAGAAAGAAAAAGACAGAAACCAAATGGCATCACTAATATATGGGATATAGTGAAAAAATAAACAAAAGCCTTGAGGAAAAGTCAAAACAAGCTAAACACCAAACTGAAGTGCACAAACTGAGCAGGAAGGAAAGGGGGGGGGGGAATGAAGGGGAGGGGGGGTAAACCCCTGAATTACAATGTTGTGAAATTTATATATAAATAAATAAATAAATGAAAATAAAAAAGGAAAATTGTAATATAAGCAGAATGATAAAAAAAAAAGGATGACAAACAAACAAAGAAGGATAAAATCATTTGTTTTTTCACCAAGGGAGTGAAACCAATGATACATTCCTTCCTCCTCCACAGACAGGCAGGGAGAAGGCTGAGAATGAGATCTTTGCCCTAAGAAGTGGATAGCAGCCAGAAAAAAGCAAAGACCATGTGTTGTGAGAAACGCTTCTCCCTGGGGAAGATGGGGTTTGTGACCCTTAGGAGGTCTCGACTCTGCTCCAACACCATTGCTCAATCTCAGCGGGGTTGAGTTCTGCGATTCTCAGGGGATAAGGGAACCCCACCCATATCAGGGAATTCCACCCATATCCCTCCCTGGTCTCCGCAGAAACATCGTCAACTATGACACCAAAAACTTCTCCAGGTATTCCTAAATGTTCCCTGGACAGAGTTGCTCCGACTGGAAAACTGCTGCTTCGGAGATTTACCACGGCAGACTGAGAGACGTGGGAATGGGATGACTTGAGCCATGAGATAAAAATAACACTTATAATCTTGTCTCATTCCCTTTGGCACACTGGAGGGTGGTCGATAGCTGGTCTGTCACCTGTGACACAGTCTCCTAACTTCTTTCGAATGTCCCAAGAGATATATGACCTGTTAGTAATGACCGTTGGCCCCAAAGGTAAATTCTCCTGTTATCGCACCTCCCCACATCCTCCCTGCTGTATGTCCCGTTCGTTTTGCTACTTCCTCATCACATCATTGTAGCATTTCCTTTTCGGGGTATATAAGGGGCTTCACAATGTCATTAAAGTTGGACCTGAACATGTTTCCCAGGATCCCCGTTCTGTGGGCTGGCCTCACAGATCGCTATCAATCTCTTTTGTCTCGTTTTATTTTTAATTCCACACATAACTCCTAGCAGCAGACATCTCAGGGAATAAAACTTTTAGGAAAAAACCTGAATGTCCCAGCTGTAGAGAATTAAATGGAAATGACCAAGAAGGCAAAACAGAGCTGTGCGGTATGACAAACGCAGGTGGCTACCGGTAGGCAAGCTGTTCAAGCTTGGAGGTGAGAGCAGGCAGTAAAAATATGCAAGAGTCGTTTATGAATGTGGCGTTAGGAATTTCAACTGCATCCTAATGGCGGTGATAGATTACGGAAAGGAGTTTTTAACCTGGATGCCAGTAACATTAGCAGATCTGCATTTTAGCTTCAGCAGACTGCATCAGGATTTCCAAATGAATTCTAGGCAAAGAGACTAGAGGTAGCAAAGCTTACTAGGGAGCTGTGCAGTAATCTGATTGTGCAATGATGATATTCCAGAAGGAGTGTTGTCTTTGAGGAAGAAGATGTGGAAAAATCCAAGCAAAATGTTGATTGAATAGACAGAATTTGTTTATTTGTTTTTTATTAACATGTAACATGAGGAAAAAGAAGAGTTTGGATGACACGTTTTTGTTTGGGCAGTGGGTTTTGAGGGTGGAGTTTATGGAGACTGGAAACAGAAGGAGAGTGGGGGGGTGGCATGTATACACGTGTTTACAGATGCACTCCTCTAAGGGGTTATGGTCTTGAGGAATTCACCTTTTGTCATACTCCATGTGTGAAGTGTCTGTGGGAAATCTGCATGGATCAGGCAGTAGTGTTGGTAAGACTGGGGCTGAGAAGAAAAGGTTGAGCTTAAAACGTTAGATTTATGTGGGCCATTCTTACTGGAGGAGACCTCAGTACTTATACAACGGGACCACTGTACTCGAGTGTTTACTGCAGCACTGTTTATAACTGCAAGGACATGGGAAAAACTCAAATGTCCTAAGACAGGTGAATGGATGAAAAAGGTGTGGTCTATAAGCATAATGGAATATTACTCATCAATTAAAAATGACAAATCTGATGATTTTATGACAACATGGATGGACTTAGAAGAAATCATATTAGCAGAAACAATTCAGAAAGAAAAAAGACAGAAACTGAATGGTTTCACTAATATATGAGATGTAAGAAAACAAGTGAAAGGTCAGGAGGAAAAGTCAAAGCAAGCCAGCAACCAAACTAAAGTACACAACTGGGGGTGGGGGGATGGGTGAGAGGGTCAGGGAGGGGAGGTGGTGGGTAAACCCTGGGGAATACAAAGATGTGATATGTCTATATAAAATATATATAAATATATAAAAATAATGTATAAAATATATAATATAAAATATAATAAAATAAAAATATGTGAGGAATTGTCATTTTGATAAAAAAGATTTATTCTTCAGTTTTTACATTAACATTTTCAAACCCCATTTAAGGCCCTTCAAGCAGCATGTGCTGGCAAAAGATTAAACTCATAAGAGCTTAATGAGGAAAATGTCTGAGAGAGGGGAAGAGGGGAGCAGCTAGTCAGGGGAAGAGGAAGAGCTGGATGAAAGGAATCACAGAGCCTGTGGCACCTGCGAAAACCTCGGCAAAGGCATTGGGGTTCTGCAGCCCACATGGGCTTGGGTCCTTCTGAGCAGAGGGGAACCCCAATCAAATGCTGGTGGGAGCAGAGCTCCCCCCACCTCAGGTGTGGCAGCTGGGCCCTGCGTTCATTTCCTAAGGCTGTTGTTAACATTCACCACAAACTCGAGGATTTCAAACAACAGTTTATTCTTTCCCAGTTCTGCGAACCACTGACCCAAAGTCCTTGTCAAGTGCAGCAAAATCAAGGTGTTGCCAAGCCCCCACTGGTGACCCCCCAGGGAGAAGCCACCACATAAGGCCATCTTGCCCTGGTGGCCATGTTGCCAACATCCACGTCAACTTTTGGCGTACATTTGATTAAGGAATGGAAGTCTCATTCTCTTCCCACATTCTTTCCCTTTCCTTTAAATTCTGAGCAGCGTACAATAGAAGTATTTTAAATTAAATTCTTATGTTTTCCTTTTAAATTAAATCCGCTTTTTTTTTTCTTTTTCTTTTTTTTGGTTGTGCTGCTCACAGTAGTATGTCAACAATGAAAAGCTGTGAACCTGGAAGAATAGAATACACTTCATATCTCTCCAACACAGAGGTCTGTGCTGAACAAGAATGACAATTTACTTCAAAACAAAGGGGCCAAAAAAATTAGTTTTAAAGAACAACATTCTTTGCTAAAAAAAAAAAAACTTTTTCTAAAGAATAAAAAAATCTAAAATCCAATAATAAAGCTTCATAATAAAGCTTCAGACAAAGACGGGCTTTATTATTATTTTCTCAATGCAAAGCATGCAATTAAAAAATCTACAGATTACAACTTTTGATCTAACACAGTAATTGTTTTCCAGGCTAAACTACTTCCAAGTTTACATTGGCAATACAATTTTCTCGAGCACTTTCTGCTTTTCACTGTTGTCAACTTTAAGACCTACAGCTCAGTCCCATCACAAGTTGTTGTTTTTTCATACAAATTAATAAATTAATACATCAGTGACCACCGCTATGGATTGAATTTTTTGCCCTGAAAATTCAAGTGTTCTAATCTTGAGAACCTTAGGCTATAATGTTGCTTGCAAAGAGGACAGTTGCTGATGTAATGAGCTAAAAGTAGTCATTCAGGAGTAGGGTGGGGCTCTTCTGGGATATGACTGGATTTTTACCAAAAAAAAAAAAAAGAGAGAGAGAGAAATAAAGACAAAGACACGTCGGGAGAACACCATGTGAAGACTGGAAATAACTGCCATAAGTCAGAATGTGACTTAAAGTCAGGTAACCAGCAGAAGCTAGGAGGAAGGGAGCATTCACCACAGCTCAACCCTGCAGACACTCTGATCTTAAACTTCCAGGTTCTAAGTTGTGCTGGGATAAATTCTGTGGCTTAAGCTACTCATTTTGTGACATTCTTATAGCAGTTCTAGAAAACTAAAGATACCAGGCAAGAGCTGTTAGCAGCTGTGGTGGTCTCCTGACATAGTTCAATCAGCCATGGGAATGAAAGATGCACTCATCCTTCACAGGTGAAGCACCCTGAGGGTGGTCTTAAGCCAGTATTGGAGGGAGCTGGAAAAAAGGGTGGGCTTCAGCCTCCAAAGGGTGCACACCAGCCTCCAAGAACAATTGCAGACTCTGCTCAGCCCTGAGAGAGAAGAGGTCTTTGTTCCTGGTCCCTGAAGAAGGAAGGGGGACCAGCAGCCAACTGCTGAGAAAGAGAAGTCAAGAGCATAGCAGAGAGTGGCCCCCGTTGCTGTTTCTGACATTGCCTGACAGGAATGCCAAAGTCCCTTGGCCTGGTGTCTAATTGCTGTTTGCTCTTGGTGCATTTCTGGCGAATACTCCTAAGCATCACTGCTGTCCTTGGCACTTCTGGTGACAGATAGAAATTCACACCTATGTAGGCCCCAAGCAGGTTATAGAGTTGGGAAGCTATGCCAAGACAAGTCTTAGAAAAACTGATGCGAGTCAAAGGTTTAGAGTGATTCTGGAGAACAGAAGAGCCTATGACAAAGGAACACCATCTTCAAAGTGCTGAATTAAAGACAAATGTGCTCTCCCCTACAAAGGCTGCAGCCACGGACTTCCTGACCTAAAGGTTTGATTTAAAATATACATGAAAAAGATTGATGGAAATGGAGCATGTCATAGTCAATGGTCAATGGAGCATATTTTAATGATGCCAAAGACATCTCCAGATATATTCTACAAGTGCCTTGTCAGAGTGCCCCCAGTTTCAATGAAAGACCTCTTTACAAAGCTTTTAAAAGCATGTATTTTGAATGAAGAAGTGTGGTGTTGATTAGTTTATAATATTTTGTTTCTCTATTAGCTTTCACCAAGTCCATTTGGATCAGAATATCATTATACTGGTATCCTAAGATATGAACATTATAGTGGAGAATCCTGAACTCACAGGAAAGATGCAAAAGGTTAATATATCCTTGGTTTATATATATATATATATAACCATTACAGGGAAGAGAGAGGATGGCGAAGATGAAATCTGTTCCTTCACCAACATGACTAGAACCAATTACAACCATATATTCATTTTATAGGTATTTGCTTCAGCAAAAGCAAATAAAGTAGAAAAGAAAGAGGGAACTCATCCCTCTCCAGGTTGGCTGGGGGGTAAATGGATTCAAATTTGAACAGACTGGAAGTAGAAGGGAACGTGGTCTCACACTGAGATTCAAACTCCTACTAAAAGAGAACGCACTGTGAATCTGCTCTCTCCAGTCATGTCTGGCTGACTTGAAAATATCAAAGGTCATTGCAATGTGATAGCTATGATATTAACAGATCTACATTCTCCCTTGGGAAAAACTTACATAACAGCATAAATGATAACAAATAAGGCCATTAATAAGATAACGGTATGATGCTTCACATGCTATTTCAGGCAATTTCTTCCTGTTTTCATGCAGCTTTATTTTTATTAGTAGTTTAAATGAAAAAAGGAAACCAATTAAACTGCTTCTTTCTTTCATTTAAAGTAGATAACTTTTTCAAAGTGCAAACAGCTGCGATGAGTGTAAATAAAGACGGTTGGTCCCGATAACTGTCTATTCATACACCACAGAGACACAGGCAAGATCATCTTCTTTTCACTGGTAGCTTTAGCTTAACAAAACATAAGGCACATTAGACCAAATAGTCACTAAAACATGCACATCTCCAAAGGCACATATGTTCCTGTAATTTTCACTGACTAGGCTGCTAGTAAATGGGAGCATTTCCACACTGACCTCCCAAAGAACAAATAGAAATTACCCAAATAAAACTGAGCATAGTAGATAAAATGCAGCATTTTTAAAAATGCACATCCAGTTTTTAGTGAAACATAGAGACTTTAATTTCGCTAAGCTTAAAAAACTTAATTATGTACAAATACAGGCAAATAATGCAAACATTTCAATTTCCTGAAACCAGAGGAGGTAAAAATTTACACTTGACAATCTTTGTTTATACAAATACATATAACGCGTTGCATTAGAATCAAACTAACATTCTGCATTGTAAATATCTGAAAGATTAGGACATTTCTGCCTAGACATCCAGATAAACTGACATTTTGAAAACCAGAAAGAGCATCTGGTCAAAGGGCTTCAAAATTAATAGACTCTTCTGAGATATCAGTTGCCAAGCTAGCTAGAGACACAGCTGAACTACTCTCCACTAGAGTTCTAAAATCAGACGTTTCTCACCAATGAACACAATTCTAAGCATATACTAAATCAGAAAGTTGAATCATTAATTTGACTAGAATATTATCTCAAATAAGCTGTATTGATCCAATTTCCCACCCAAATAATTCATTTCTTGTTTGTCTTGTCAGTAATACAGCAATAACTTGTCAGTCCTCAGAGTCAAACTGGTCCTACCTGAAATTATAAATCAAGGAAATGTGATCCTCTGTCTTTCCAATTTATTTTGTTCACAGTACTCAGAAAAGAAAAAAAAAAAAAGATGATCTATGCTACAATTTCAGCCTAAGTGTAAAAAGATTGCTCACTGTCTTCAGATGGGATCAAAACAATTAAAAAGAAAAATAATACTTATGGATCATTGATTTATGCCATTGAGATAAGAAACGCTGATACAGATTGTTTTCCCATATATTCCCTTTCCATTGCATCACAGCAAGTTTTCATGAGCTAAGAACATTATTCCCAGTGCTTATGCAAAAGGTTCAACTATGCTTACTAAGCAGTTTGAGCAAATTCCATGAAACTGAGCGAATTAAAAGAGCTGTGACAGACTAACAGGGCCTAAGTTTGAAAGTTTGGAGACAAAGTTGCAAAAGACACAATACTTTCCTTGAAAAACTCACAATAGCTAAAGAAGCTCACTAACGGTAATGGCCTTACATTAAAAATACATATCACCAATGTAGATGTGTGGAAAGAAGTGAAATAAGGTAACAAAACAGGCAAAGCAGAGAACTTAATTGAACTTTCAAATAGGAGCAGCTGGCCCATAAATTCAGTCACTCCTCAGGTTCATCCCAGCCTGCACAAGCAGTAGCAAGACCATACTATCTAAAGAAGAGGCAAAATTATATATATATTGAATATATATTCAAAATTATATACATATAATGAATATCAATTAATAATATATATTCATTAAAAAGACAATATAGACATGAGTTATTGAGGGTACATGGGACCCCTTTGGTAATCTCACCACACAGGTGAGACTTTAGTCCAATAAAACTGCAGATGGCTCCTGAGTCACATGTGTCCACAAAATGGTGACGGTTCCACCTTCTTCCCAGATGAAGAAGCCAAAATGGCAGCATCGATCCTCCCCCAAAAGCACAGCTATTCACTTCAAGCCAAATGAAGAAACCAAGATGATGTTGTTGCACCTTCTTCTAAAGCAGGAGATTCGAATCCACTGAAGAAACCAAGATGGCATCGCTGATCCTCCCCCAAAAGACATAGCTCTGACATTCTCTCAGCTTCAACTCTAAAATGATCCCAAACCAGCAAGACTCACTCAATACAATGCAACAACCACTTCAGACGCCTTGTGATGAAAACATCAACACAGCAAGTTCTCTTCAGGTTTCTAGACAATTCCCAAACCTCACAGTTTCATAGCAAGTTTTCAAGTACTGAGTTTCCAATTCAGCTTACACAGGTCACAAGTTTCACCAACAAGCTTCCTGGGGATCCTCACCACCCAGGTTGGGGATGGAAACCCAGAGCATGGCTCCTTCCCTGCCCCGCTGATACATGTGGTAGCAGGAGCTCCCAGGCGTCCAGCCTCCTTGCTGTTCCCCCCCCTCCCTTTCTCTTTCTCCTTTTCTCTCTCTCTCCCTTTCTCTCTCCCTCTCTTTCTTCCTCCCTCTCCCTCTCTCTCTCCCTCTCTCTCTTCCTCTCTCTCTTTCTCTCTCTCTCTCTCCTTTCTTCCTTAAATCCCCTCACTCTGCTCTTCAATCAAGAAGGCTTGGCTTCCCTTCTCCAAGTCTCCACCCACCAGGGCACAATGGCTGCTATCTTAATGCAGCACTATCATGCCCAATTTCACCACAGCACCCCTATCAGAATATCTAACATCTCCCCAATTTCACCACAGCACCCCTATCAGAATACCTAACATCTCCCCAATTTCACCACAGCACCCCTATCAGAATATCTAACAGTTCAGATGGAAAATTGCTATTCTTATTACCAAAAATAATCAAAAATTGAAATTCTATGCTATCCAGTTACTTTACTACTGGGTATTTATCTGAAAAATTCTAAAACACTAATTTGAAGATCTACGCACACACAACCACCAACAAGATGGAAACAACCTAAGTGCCATTAACAGACAAATGGAAAAAGGAGATGTGGTCGGTACAAAAAAAAAATGACTAGTTATTATTGTTAAAGAAGATAAAACCCTGCCACTTGCAACCACGTGGAAGGTTCTAGACAGAATTCAGCTTAGTGTGTTATGTCATGAAAAACGCCATCTGCAGCATATAGAGCAAACAAACAAATGGATAATCTCATAAAAACAAAAATAAACTTTTGGCCAGAAAGACTAGTTAGTGGTTACCAGAAGGAACAGGGGCTGGGAAACTGAGTGAAAAGGGACAACTGTATGATGCAGGAGATTTTCAGTGGTGAACTTAATGTAGTATAGGGAGATGTTGATTTTTAATGATGTGCACCAGAAATTTATATAATATTATAATGCAAAGGTTACTTCAATTAAAAAAAAAAGTACAAGCGAGAAAAAAGTTCTACTACTTTCAGTTTCTCTAAAATTAAAAAAATAGGAACATGTTATATCCATAAGATACAGATCATTGTTTTACTTTGTTAGGTACTAGCCTTTCACTCAGAGAGCCGCTGAGAGCCATCTTTATCTCTGAAGTACTGCAGTTTCCCATGATTATGCCTGTGACTTGTGTTTATTTTTGTTCCTCTCATTCAGGATTAGTGCATGTGAGAATTTGTATCTTTCATCAATATTTTCAGGATGTTCTCTGGAATCTTGTTCTATGACCCACAAGCCTACATTCTATTTTCTCTATTCACTCCTTCTAGAACTTTACTAGATATTCTTTGAACATTCTTACTCTATCATCCAAGATCTACAAACTCCTTTTGATGTTTATTTTCTTTATGTTTATATGTGAATGTTAAGTTCTGAATTCTTCCTCTAACCTATGTAGTACATTAATTCTGTCATCTGCTGATTTTCTCTTTCAATATTTTGTTTCTCGCCACACCCCTATATTCAGACTGCAGTGTGTGAACTAATTTCAGGGGTGATTTGGTTACAGGAAATTAAACCCACTTGATTTCTATTCAGACTAAGATTTAAGAGGAGCCAGAGGAATTCCAGAAAGCCAGCGACAAGATGTGCTGTCATGCTCAGGGAAAAGTGGATCCAGAACATGAGAGAATCAGCCACTGTCATAGTAGCCATACCTCCCTCTCCCCTCATGTGCATATGTAGTTGATACTGTGGACACGTTTCAGTTTATCTACTTTGATATTAACAGAGTGAGAGCCTTTATTAGCAGAGTCGGAGCCTTTATCAGATCAATAGCTACAGCTTATTCATTCATTTCTGTTCTTCTCAGATTCTTCAGGGAACATTTTGACTTCTAAAAATGAGCAGAATTGCAAGAACACATCACAGCCCTTTAGACAGAGATAACCACTAAGCAGGGAGGAGTTTGGAACCCCTTCCTATAAGGTAGCACAGGCAGGCGGGGCGGGGGGGGAGGGCAGATCTGATTACTTACCAACCAGGGCAGCTATGCTGTGGATATTTAACATCTGCAAAACCCTATCCAGTGGCAAACATAAACTTGGCCGAAACTGGGTCCCATGGCTACAACTGGCACCGTCATGAGGACCAGGTAGCATGTGTGTTCGCTACTTTGGTGCCAGAATTTCAAATGTGCAGATGAGAGTCTGCAGTGATCAAGCAGTCTCTCGTGTATTTCCCACTTGTTTCAGAGCAAATGAGCAGAATGTGCAGATGGGGCACTTTTCTGTGCTCTAGAAGACATGGCAGAACGTCTGAAATTTTTATACCCTCTAAGTAGACTCTCCCACATAAGTAAACTTAGGTCGTGTTTCCTTTTATCTGATTATTGATGGCAGGTTCGTTACGCAACCTTGGTCAATAATAAATCTAGCATTGGCCATCACTATCATTCTTTGAGGAAGGGAATAATAGTTGTAGATTTCTATACATTTTAAATGATCATTTTTTCCAGTATCATACATAATATGCAGTGATAAAGAAATGTTCTCACTGGAGCCAGCATATCTGCCTTGCTGAAGCCCTTTTGTTCTCTGTCACATTTAGTGCATGTCATTACATTTCTGTGTGTGAGTCTAAACATCTCTTCTACTGTTCTTTGGGCCAGGCTGACATCAGTGTGTGTGTGTGTGTGTGTGTGTGTGTGTGTGTGTGTGTGTGTGTGTGTGTGTGTGTCACTCAGTAGATACTCAAGTAGGCATTAAATAAATATTCAGGAATAATTTTTGAGCCTTTATTTCCTAAATTGTGATAATTCACTTTGATGTTACGTAAGAAAGCAATCTGGTGTCATTCAACTCTTTACACCGAATGTGGTATTTTCTCAAAAATCAGCCTCATGACAGAATTCTAATCTATCATGTCAAGTACAAGGTTAATTACCAAAGTCATCAGCATGACAATCAGACTGTCCTAAAGGTGACTACCTGAAGGAGATGAGCTTCACCCTCTTGCTTAGTGAACAAACACCCATGTCATCCCATAACCTAGACCTCCAAGGGACCATGTCATCCAGGCACATTCTCCCAGGATTAGGAGCTGATAATTAGAAAGTGAATAAGCTATTGAAGCAGGACAAAAGCTATTTATAAAGTCATCTAGCATTGATTCTGAGAAGCAAATCCAACTCATAAATTAAGAAGAGATGAAACAGGCACACAGAAAAGCAGGGGTGAGCCAATGGGAGCAGGGAAGAACAGATCTTGCTGTGGGTGACTTCAGTGATGCCTGGCTCCAGTGTCTCTCAAGTCCCTGGAAGTGTGAATCCTCTCTGTTCTTGATTATAGACACCCTTTCTCAAGATAACTCGATTAGTACAATTTTACTGTAATTAAGTCATCCCCAAGGGGGAAAAAAAAGCCAGTAACATACCAACCAGAATTTGGGGAGATGGGAGAAAGTATTGGCATGAAATATAAACCACAATTTAAGACTGTCTCACGCAGTTTGCTGCTTGTTAGCTTTTCTTTCTCAAGTTTCACTAAGAATCTATAAAATCTATAGTTTTCTCTTATCCAGAAAATTTCAGGTTCACACAAAATTTTCCAAACAATTTTGCAGGGCTTATGAATCCCATCCACAGACTCTTAAAAAATGATCTAAGTGGGTTACGTGGACATAACAACTGAGATTCAATTTACACTAAAAAAAAATCTTCAAACATAAAAAATAGTTTGAGAAACACTTGCAAAGCATTAATTGACACTGGCATTAAAAACAGATCTAATCATCTAACTGAGAAAACTATATATTACTAAAACTTTTCTGAGCCCCCAATATTAGTTAACGGAAATTATGTGTCATTATGGATTATTCAACTTGTTTGAAGACTTCAGGAGGAAATACAGTTTTTCACTTTGAGGTTTAACAGGGAAACACAAGGTAATCTCAGTTAAGCGCACAAAATCCCTCACCTATTCAGTCCCTTTGTTATGTTAGCTCCAAAGTGAACATGCCATCATATAATATAGCTTTTGTTTAAGTGAAGGCTCTATAGAACTGGCAGGTTTATTGTTTTTTTAACTGAAATCCTTTATTCACAGGTGTTCTATCAAAGTGTCTTTCCCAAAAAAAGAAGGGTTTACATAGAGTACATTGCAGGGACACCAAAAAGATCCACCACTGCCCAGAAATATCTCTCCCGATGATCTGTCATTTCACTGTGCGCTTGATTCTTTGTGAGGGACCCCTGCAGGCATCTGCTTTTAAAATGCCATCACTGTCGGTCTGGAAGTACAAAAAAAAAATGGTACTTCTGCATAATTGTCTCCCAAAGTTCTGTTCAAAGTAATATTTTTTTGGCCCCATTAGAAACCACCTTGTCAATAGCCATTGACTGGCAGCTCTGCTACCCAGAGACAAAAAGGCAGAAAACTCCCCCATGGGGGTCATGAATAAAAACAGCCTGAACTGTAGAGGCAAAGGGAAAGGGGTTGTTCTGTAGAGTGTGTTAAAACTGCAAAGCTAAAGCTGGTGGAAGCAGGAGAGCAGAGGCTAGAGGCAACAGGGGAGGAAACAGTTGTGGGATGAGAGAAGGGACGAGCTAGAGAAAAATCTTCTGATTGAGTTTTAATGAGAATCTCCATAGGATAGAACCAGCTTCTATGCTGGAAAAAAAATTCAGGACATGAGGGTTTGGAAGATTATTTTTTTATTAATTTGACACATAGAAGCCTCCACAGTCATTCTGAGTTTGCATCATCAGGCTAGTCAGGATGAAAGATAAAAGCAGACATTAAAACAAAAATTTTTGCTTGAGGTCTGGATGTAGAAGAAAGAAAACTGAATATAAATAATGAACTCAGAAGGCGAGTACTTCACACATCCCACCCAATCAATAAAGAGTAGCAATTACTCTAGATTTGGAGTGGCGTCCCATCACATCATGAATATAGTTCAGAAAACAGGAAGTCTAAAGAGGTACTTTGTGTGCTAAATAGTTTTCTTTGATTAGCAAGAAAAGGGAATCAGTCATGATGCTGGGAGACTTTCTCTTTCTAATTACCAGTGCTAGGGGGACAGTTCCCTTTCTCCCTTTCACATGACTAAACTAAGAACTCAAACAGTTGGCTGTTGACAAAGTTGGATGACAGACCAACATCCCCAGATTCATCCTGAAGTCTCTCAGGCTATGAAATATCCCAGGGTTTTCGTTTCAATGATGGCAAATGACTCAGAAGCCCAGTGAATGCAATGAGAGGGATTCAATTACATGTTTTTTCGGTGGAAAAAAAAATAGAACATGTATCTGTCCCAAGACTCTGATGTTGCAGAGGGAAAAATAACATATGATAGAGAGGCGAAAAGAGGTGAATGAAATCACACAAACAGCTAGCGTTGGCAGCACCGAGATCCCGCTCACCATACACCATCTTAAAGGGCCCACTTTCCTGGAGAGTCCCCAGGGAGCCCCTCAACAGAGCCTCACACCCACTTCAATGTCACTGATGTGTCTCTGTCTTGACAACAGAATGCAAGCCACCTGATGCCATGAAAAGAATAATGTAGATTAAAAGGAGCCATTTTGCACCATCACTCTCTCCACAAAAGATGAACTGAGATCTCTCTCCATACAAAGGCATTGAACCTGGCATTACCATTTTTCACAAAAAGTTTGAGACACGGACTTCCTGGCAGGGCCTGAAGCAGTTCTCCTTCCTCTCTGCCTCTCCCGGCTTCTCTTTGTGTTATCTTCTTAAATCCAGCTGGGTTCCTCATCAAGCCTCATGTGTTCTCCCTCAACTGTATTTGAGATCTACCTTTGAAAGAGCAAAAGCCTGCATTTAGTGAAGAGAAGAAAATCACAAAAGAACAAAATCAAGAGGGAAAGAGTGATGAGATGGTTTTAATGTTCTTTGTCTGAGTCAGATCTTGCACTTGAACTCAAAGAAGTGAATTACAAATCAAAGTTCGGTTCTGCAGCTGCCTCCAACTACACAAAAGCATCTCAAAGCTTCTGTGCCCTCCCTAGTTCTTGTCAGGGGAATTTTTTTTCCTGCTCAGGAGGAAGCATCGAAAGAGGAACATGTATCTGCTCCCCTCCCTGCTGTTATGATAGTCTGTCTTCTTTCCTGCCTCACTGTGGGCATCACAGTCGCACCCCCAGCCCTAGCTGACGAGCTCTTGCTCCTTCTCTGGGGCCAGCAAAGGACACACAGGTTCTGCTTCAACTCCTCCTCAGCAGCGGCACCATCCTTCAGAATCTCTGCTACTTGAGGCTGACTGCAGGGGTGAGGAGATGCTCCCCACTTCCCCTCCATTTTTCTGAACACCCACCTCCCTGCCCTCCATCCTTACACAGAGCTTTTCATTTCCAAGTGCATTAGTACTAGAGATGTTAAAAATAGTCTATAGATGAAAGTAATACGCGCACTGCTGAAAGGTATGAAATATATTTCTTTTTTTTTTTTTTTTTTTTCAAAAGGCCATTGAATGACTCAGGGACACAGAAAGACCCAGACAGGAGAAAGAAAATTCAAAATTTTACAAACAAAAAGTGAATGTTCAAATACAAGACTAGTAACTAAAGAATTAGAAGGGAAATCTGGAATATTTTGAACTGTGCAAGACAAAGACAGGAGGGGAAGAAAGAGAAAGGAGGGAGGGAGGAAGGGAGATGGTGAGAATATAAAGTCCAAGAGTCATAGAAAATAAAAATGGCAAATATTTATTAGAGTCTCATAGGAGAGTTGAGATGGATACAGATATAAATTTCGAATAAAGTGCAAGAACTCTCAAAATATTAAAGATTTGAATTCACAGGGATAAGCAGCAAAATAATGTAAATTAGTTATCAATAGATCAGGAGGAGGGGGAAGGCACAAAAGATAAGAAGGTACACAGGTAATAAGGTGATGGGAGAACCTTGTGGTAGAAAATGATGTAATTTATATATGTGTGTGTTTGTATACACAACCAATAAAAAAGCAATAGATCAAAATAAAATACTCTGACACATGACAGTAAAACCTTAGAACATCAAAGCCAAGGAATGCAACTTAAAAGAAGACAAAAAAATCCCTCAAAATAACAATATAAAACAGGCAACACAACAGAAAATATCAAATACAAATACATGTTTCAGAGAAAGACTATTACCTTTGCTTTGTAGAGCTGCCTAGTAAATCTTTCAGAAATGATAAATAGCAACTTCAGAGTGTTTGCCAACAAAAGAGATCCACTATAAGATTTGGGAATAGATATCCTTCAGAAGAATAAAAATTGATTCCAAAAGTAACATCTGGGATGAAGGATAGGTGAAGAGCTCAGAAAACTTTAAATGGACAGACACAGATAAATAAATGTTTAACACAGTAATGAAAGTGATAATAAAAAAAAGTCTTATTTGTGGAGTTAATGCAGAAATTAAACACAGAATCACTCTAGAAAAGGAAAGTCACAGACTGGAAGAAAATATTTCCAAGTGATAACTCTAAAAGTGGA
Organism: Uropsilus gracilis; assembly: GCA_004024945.1. Lineage (NCBI taxonomy): Eukaryota > Metazoa > Chordata > Mammalia > Eulipotyphla > Talpidae > Uropsilus > Uropsilus gracilis. The sequence continues at coordinate 13,850 of PVHY01012923.1, read as the reverse complement.
CAGTTACCAAAATATCCAAAACACTACCAGGCAACACAATTTAAAAATGAAGAGCCATATCAGCAAAATAAATAAGTACATAAATAGATAAATAAACATATGGAAAGATGGTCTCCACTATCAGTAGGAAAATGCACAATAAAAAGATGAGATACCACTGTACCATTTGCATGTCTAAAATCCACAGTAGTGACAATTCCAAATGGTATCAAATATGTGGGCAAGAGACAGTCTCTTTCATTGCTCCTGAGAGTGCAAATTGAGGCAACTGCCTTGGAAAGCCATTTGAGAGCTTACAAAATTACAATATTCTTACCGTATAATCGAGCAATTCATACTCAATATCAAACGGGTTGAAATTTATATTTGTACAAAAACCTGCACACTGATGTTTATAGCAGCTTAATTTAAATTATTAAACGTTGGAAGCAACCAAGACATCCTGCAGCATGTGAAGAAGTTTTTACAAGGATGGTTAAGTTCAAATAATGAGATACGGTTCCACACTAAAAGAGAAAGGAGCTATGAAGTCATGAGCCCATGATGACGCTGGAGTGCCTTTTATTGAATGAAAAAGATCCAGTCTGGAAATGATGTTACAATAGTATATGATTCCAACTATATGACATTCTGGAACAGGCAAAACTACAGAGCCAATAAGAAGATAAATGGGCTAGACAGGGGTAAGAAAAGGGAAGGATGAGGAGGCAAAGCACAGAAGATTTTTAGAGCTATGAAATAATTCTGTATGTTGCAATGGTAGGGACGTGTCACTAAACATTTTCCAAAAACCATAAAAGCACATAGGGTGAAGTCTAAAGTCAACCATGGACTCTGGCTGACTGTGTGTCAATGTAGATTCATCAATTATAAAATATGTCCCATACTAGTGGGAGTTATTGCTAACAGTAGATGGTATGTGGACGCAAAGGTTATAAAGGAACTCTGTATATTATATCAATTATGCTGTGAAGCTAAAATTGCTCTATAAAGTAAAATTTATTTAAAAGGCAAAAGAGACTGAACAGCTATTAGCAGTTGTGAGGGGGTAAACTGCAGACTAAAGTGTTTTAAGATCTCATTGCTTCAAAGAGAAAATAAAGTTAAAAAAAGGCATTAAATTGTATAATATGCATAACAGACTTGAAAATGAAGTGTTTAACTTTTAAATCAGTAGAAGATAAAAGTGAAAAAGAAGGGAAAACCTCAATGACCTTCCTTGAGGGAAAAAAATAAAAGCAAGAAAAATGAAAAGGAACTTCGAGCCCTTCTGGAACAAAAATAAAGCAAAAATGAGACACTAGAAAGAAGTCCAAATACTTCAGCCATGATACACATAGAAAAAAGATCTAATAAGCTACCTGGTTAAGAGACAAAAAATGGTAAGATTGAATTAAAATGCCAAGTCCAATTACATGATTTTCACAAAAGACATGTAAAGCTTAGAAAAACAGAGAAGAAATCAAACTTCTAGGAAAATATTCACCAAAATATTGTATTAAAAAATAAAAAAACTTGGGTCACAAAGTGGTCTTTTATCTATTTGGTATGTGATTCCAGCCCCCAGGAAAGCACTGTCAACAACTAAGAGTCTGCTCTGAGTTCAAGGTCACCTTGCTTACCAGGAATTGCACAAGAATTTTTATGTTAACACACTTTCTCTTCAGAACTCTGTGAGATGGATACAAGTACCCCCATTGTACAGATGAGATAACTGAGGTACAAGGAGTCAAACAGCCAACCCAAGAGGACTTGGTGTCAGCAGAGGGGCAGAATTTGAGCCCAGCATCTGATCCTGCCACCAGCTACCATGACAGTGGGGAGTTTCTTGGAGAGAGAAGTTTATAATCCATGAGACAGAACTTAAACAGAAAGAAAATCCAGGTAACCAGAGTTTATCACTGCAATTGAAAAGGCCAGGTGTGTAATTTTATCAGGGAGAAGTCTGTGAATTGCCCTACATTTACTTCAATAGAAAAGTAAGATTCCTTTCTTCTAATGAACGTATCTAAATTAAGTTGCTAAATGAAAGGCAGCATTGCAATTAAAGTAAAATCTTGGCTTTAAGAATATTCAGGAAAATTCCTATGAACATATAATTTAGAAATAATTGAAAGAGTTGAGAATATTTCAAGTTAGATTAATAGGGTGGCATTTTACATGCAATATTAAAGGTGTTCTTTTTCTTACTACATTCAACATTTATAAGGAAGGCACATTACTTGAAAAAATTTTCTATTTTAAGGAACGGACACTATTAAAAACTGATCTGGATTTTAATTCATTTTACTTTAACATGGGAGTTATTAAAGCAAAGAAACAAGACATAAAAACTTAAGTATCATTCAAAGCACTTTAAATATAGTGCCAGTCTTAAAATTAAGTATAAATCTTTGTAACGCAAATGACTTAAATTTTCTTTTAAAAAAAAGTAAAAAAAAAAAATCTTATCAACTCCTGCTTCTAATCCAAGGCCCTTACCTGAAAGAGTGACTGGGTGAGGGCCTGCTAACAATCTCCATTTGAAGGTCTCACCAGCACAATTAAGTGAACAAGATACTGTGCCCCCAAGTATGCCTTTCTCCAGGATGCTGTAAATGCTGTCACTTTGTGTAGTCACTCAGTTTGGACCCACTTTCTCCAGCCTCATCATCCACACAGTAGCTGTGTCCATTCAGTCCTTTGCTCGCAACACCACTTCCCTTTGCTTTTTTCATTCCCACAATCAGTCCACTGTAGCCAGCCTTGCAACATACTGCGGTGATTGAAGAGTCAATAGACAATAGCAGAAGCCAACTAAAAAACAGCAAATTGCTCCCCAACTACAGCAATATAAATGCACGCAAAAGAGCCAAATTAAACTCATCAACCTTTAGCTTCTGGGGAAGAGGCTGTGGCAGATGTTTAAAGAGGGGGCATTCTTATTGCTTTTTCAGAGGTGAAGGGAGGCTGAAGGATGAGCAAGAAAGAGCAACATCAAGCCCTGGAAGCTGCTTCCGCATCATGCAAGAGCCATTCAAGTTTTACACCTTAAATGTACACAACTTTCTATGTGATTCATATCTCAATAAACTGGGGACAGCAAAGAAGAAGTGATGCAGGAGTTCCAGAGGCAAACTGATTTAATGTGGACACTTCAAGTCACAATGTGACTGGGGACTTCTCAGATATCAATGGGAAGTGACCACTGAGATGTTTTTCTAAAATGATACTTGTTGAGATATAAATCATATACCTAAGTGTCATCGTTTTAAACTGTACACGTCAGTGCTTTTTGCGTATTCATGAAATTGTACAGCCATTTGGAGCACTCCAAAAAAATGTTTTCATTGGGCCCGAGGGTAGAAGGGAAAGGTACTAGTGATGATCTTATTCTTACTAATAGAGACATTTAGAGTTTTAAGTTTCTAAGTACTTGTTTCCCATATGCTTTCATTATATTGTACTTTTGTTTTCATTCATAACAAAGTATTTTCTGATTGATTGATATATATTTTATTTATCTCTTTAATTCACTGATTAGCTTAACTAAATTATCTTTGTGTCCAGTAATAATTTTTATCTTAAAGTATACTTTTTCCAATATTAATGTTAGCAGTTTGGCTTTGTTTTATTGGTTGCATTGCATATATTTTTTTCTATTTTCAATCTACTTATGTCTTTAGATCTTACGTGTGTCTCTTGCAAGCCAATATATATGGAGAGTTCTATAATCCTTTTTGCCAGCATGTGCCTTTTAGCTTGAGTTTTATTGCTATTTAATATAATTATGCATAAGAATTGCATCTACCGGTTTTTGTTTGTTTTTTATGTCATACATCATTTTTGTTCCTCTATTGGTAAAATAAGAGACTAATATCAATAGAACAGTATCAGTTTAATTTCTGTATGGGCCAATTTTTGCTCTCCTGACCACCTGTGATCCAACTGAGAAGGTAGGAAGGTGCTCTCCTTTCTCTTTTTCTTGATAAACCTGGTCTTAAAAGAAAAGTTTTAACACCGAGTTTAAAAAAAAAAAAAACCACAATGACAATATCTTATAATAAAACTTATGTGACTATCTTTCTCCTCTCTCTATACCCAGCCCCCCAAAAAATCATATTGCATATAAGATTTACAGACCTCAATTTAGGGTAACTGAAATAAGAACGTGAAACTACTATATAGGCAGAGGGTAGAGTTACTGCATTTAGGTTTAAGTTACCATGTTGTGCTTGTATACAGTAAATACAAGTTCTAGGCTGTAACTAATTCTTCCTGTCATCTCCTTGATGGCAAACTTAATTTAATACATTAAATTAACTGTAAATAAACAAATATGTGTCTAAATAAAAATATTTAAAGCACAGAATATGTACCCCTCAGAGAGTTTACAAATACAGTATATTAAACAAATGTGAACGTTAAATTTCAGTACTTCCTTGAATATGTAATTTCCTCCTTTTTGAGTTGGCACCAATTTTCAAGTAAAATGATAAACTACTCAGTATTAAAGATATTCTCAAGACTGGCTATATATTAGAATCAATACTAGTCACCTCACGTTTTCTATTTCTTGTACAACACTTAATATAATAATTATCTCATTAATGTCAGTCTCACATATAGTCAAGAACATAAATTCTATGAGGGAAAAAAAAAACAATGTTTTCTTCACAACATCTTCTTACATTAGCCAGAATATCTAAAATATGGGTAAATATCTGACAAATAAATCAGTGAATGGCAGATTAAGTTCTTCTATTTAAATTAAAAATAAAATTTACTCATATAATTTTGGTAAGGGTTTGTCTCATGTAAATAGAAAAGGGAAAAATCATTGCATTTTTTATCAGTACAAATATCTTATTTTTCAAGAAACTATTTTGAAGTTTAGTGCATGATTATTAGATTGCATAATAATAGCATTGACTCATCAGAATATCAGTTTTTACAAAATTAAAAGCTAAATACTAACTTATAACCTAGTTTGCTTTTCTAAAAACTGATGCCTTCTCGTGCTACATTGATAAAAGCGGTGTTCATCTGACAAGAGCCATTAGTCTAGAATAGTCTCTTTGGTCAGACCTCATTTCAAGTGTTGTTTTCAGTGAACATCTAGACTCAACCACTATCCTGTGGCTGTTTCTATATTCTGTGAGGAAACTCAGCAACATCACTTGTGAATTTTTATCATAAGATAAAAAAATACACCTGTGTGCTGACACAGGTAACCATGATGATAAAAGGATTAGACAACTTGTTATATGAGGAAAGGTTTAATTAAGTGAAATGTTTAGCTGGTGCAGAAATGTCTTATGGGAAGAATTATTCACAAACCTTTGAAGGACTGTCATGGCCAGGAAGATGAAATGTATCCCATGTGGCTCCAGGAAACGGAACTAGGACCAATGTATAGAAATTGCCACAAAGTCGACTCTGACAGAGTAAAAGAGAAAACTTTCCAACATTCTAAACTCCCTGAAATTGGAATCAGCTATTGTCTAAAGACTGTCTCTAAAATAATCCAACAGATACTGAATATTGTAAGGAAACTCTTCTTTGGATGGGGACCATTAGACAGGAAGATTTTAATATAATGTGGAATTTTTAAATTCTATGAATCTTGAAGCTCTTTTTCATGTATCATTTTGAAAATAAAATTGAATATTGATTTTTTCCTATTGTATTTGTGAGCATGAAATATATCCCTTATTATAAAAAGTTGTTGCAAAATTGTACACGAAATTGATTACATGTACTTGAATATAAACAGGGTTTTTTAAATGCATTTATTATGTTTGATTTATTTCCTTATATGGTGAAAATAATATATCAATAAGTTAGCAATTTGAAAATGCATATAAAGTGTTTTTGTTGTTTTTTTCTGAGCTTGGGTTGTATCATTTATGTTTATGTATAACAAATTTTTCCTGTACCTCTTCAGACTGCCAATTGTTAAACAGCACTACTTTACGATGCTATAAGTTAACAGAGAAATAAAAAGTCACATGTGCATATAGAAGTATAACTTTCTAAAATTTTCTAAGTATGTTTTAAAAGCTATAATAGTTATGTTTTTTGATCCAAATATGTTACCAATGAATCTTACTTGTGGAAAAGTTACACATATGAAATAATCTACAAAAGCATATGTGTATATATGTACAGACATCTATGTGTATACATACGTGCATACATATATGCATCTATGTGTGTATGCATGTGTGTCCATGTGTATACATATGTGCATAGGTATATATTCACAGCACATATTGAGACATATAAAAAGAAGCATTTGTTGTTCTACATATATTCTGATGCACATATGTAAATGCATACCTAAATATCTGTATACACACAAAGAATGGAACTGCAATGTAAACATAATCCTATATGCAACATATTTTATGTAAGCATGTTGTATATTACATATTATACATATATTACATTACATATGTAGTATGCATATGAAAATTCCTGTTTATATCATATAAAATTCCTGTTTTTATCATATAAAGAAGGAGATAAAGAGAGAAAAAGGAGCAATGTATCAGATATTCACCTTTGTTACTAAAATATACTTTATTTGTATAGTGTAAAGTATATGTGTTTCATATAATTGTGAAAGCAGAGTGTCACAACTAAAGGGTTAACACCAGGAGAGTAAGACTGAAGGACTAAAGGAGGGCCCCAAAAGTCTTCCTGAAATTGAATGGAAAAGCCAACAAAAGAGAATTTAAACTAAACTTGCAAACAGGCGTAGCTGGCCCTTTACATGATGAGTAGCTGACTCAGGTTCATTCCAGTCAATATTAGCAGTAGCAAGACCACACTAACCATAAAAAGAGGCAAAGACATAAACAAAAGTCACTGAGGGTACAAGAAACCCCTTTGATTATCTTACCAACCAGTTCAGTCTCTAGTCCAAAAACTGCACCCATTTGCAGCAGCCGCATGCATCCACAAATGGAGGCTGCCTACCTTCAGTCCAGGTGAAGGAACCAAGATGGCGCCATCACTCCTTCTTCCAAAGGCACAGCTACTCACTTCAAGCCAGAAAAAGCCAAGATGGTACCACTGATCCTTCTTCAAAAGCCAGATCCATATCCAACAAGGAAACCAGGATGGCTTTCCAATTCTTCTCCAAAAGGCACAACGCCAAGATTCTTTCAGCTTTAGATCTAAGGTGGCCCAAAACCAGCAAGACTCACTCAATACAACAGCAGCAACCACTTCAGACATCTCAAGATGAAAACAGCAGCACAGCAAGTTCTTTTCAGTTATCCAGATGACTTCCAAGTTTTACAGTTTCAAAGTTAAACCAAGTTCTCAGGACCAAACTTCCTGGTTACCTTTCCATTCATAAATTTCTCCAACATGCTTCCCTGGGTTCCTCACTGGCCCAGGCCAGAGGAGGAAAGCAAGGCCACCCAGTATGGCTTCCTCTGCACATGGCAGAGGCAGCTCAGTGTTCCCCTACTCCTCTGCCCCTCTGGTCTCTCTCCACTCTTTTTCTTCCTGTCTTCTCCTCCTTAAATCCCTTCTTACTGATTCTATCATGAGAAGGCTTGGGCTTCCCTTCCCCAAGTCTCCACCCACCAAGGCACAGTGGCTGCTATTCAAATGCAGCACCACCAATACTGGGGGCCACGACCTCCTCTATCATGTTCCAGTGCAAGGGGAAGAGCCAGCAAGCACTGCCTCCCCTCCCATTTTTCCTGCCTCAAGCTTGAAGAGTAGCAGAATATGTCACTCAAATAATGCTCATTGTTTTAAGGATGACTTGGGTATGACTTTTGAGAAACAGCAGACATATTGAAGATAGTGTGAAGCCATAGAACTACTATAGAATTTACCCTTTTGTGTGGGAAATTTACATTTATAAAGGAAATTCCCTTGTGAACAGGTGTAACCCACCGCATCAGGAGAGGAGATGAATAAAACATGACATGTCTGTATTGCACATGCCTCATTGCCCCTCCACCAAAGTTTTCAGCCAATGTATCACATCTCTGCTCACTCTCAACTCCCTCCCCCAGCTGCCATAGTTTCCACATTCTGAGAATGTTTTTGTTTTGCTCTGCAGTTTTGTTTTCTTTGAGTATCTGTATTCTGCAAATGACTAAAACTCTGCAATGAAATAAAATTCATTTAGTTAACATAATCACCTGAAGAGTCATCCATTTGTGTTCCCCAAAGCACTGCTTCGTCGGCCTTCACAGTTGTTTCGTGTTCCACTGAGGATATGAGACATCCTAGGTACATGGAATTTCAAACCAGAAGGATAAAAGGTTCCCAAGATCCTGCCTACACCCTGTTCAAGCAGCCTGGTCCCTCAGACCCAGTAAAAGCACCGTGCTCAGAGAGAAGTGACAACATGCTGAGTGTGTGACTGTTCCAGTTTCATGGAGGGCGTGACTGACAGTTCCACATGCATAGCCAATAGATGATGAAATGTGCAAGGTAGGAAGGGGGATGTAACCCCCCTGTGTAGCCCAGTTGGAACATGCTAGGATGCTCTTTCCACCCCAGGGATCTGTGACTTCTAAACCTCTTCCTATCTCCCTTCCAGGTTCTAGAATCAAATCCTTCACCACCACCACCACTCCACCCACCAGTACTGGCTCTTTCTGCACCCCTTTAATAACAACCTTGCTTGGTTTAGTTGATAATCTCTGAATTCTTGCTTATAAGGGCTCCCCAAATATATATATATATATATATATATATATATATATGATGATCAATGATGCATGTGTATATATATATATGCATATATATATGCATATATATATATACACATGCATCATTGATATATATACATATGCATATATATATATATATATATATATATATATATATATATATATCCCATAATTTTTTGTCTTTAACTGGAGAAGGAATTTAAGCCAATAATCACGTTAGAGAGCTGATCAATTTTTCCTGGATATCTTCTACAGGGACATGAGATATAGATATATGGTAATAAACTTGTTTCTCTTTCTACTGATCATGTCTATCATGACAGAAGTCTCAGTGAAGAATTCATTAGGCAGAAGGGAAGTTGATTTTTTTTCTCCCCATATACAGATAGGATTCTCAGGGTGATGCAAGGACCCCAATATGGTCAGTGTTATTTGGTAAAACTTAAGCATCACCATTACCTGTGTCTGAAAGACAGAGTTTAAGAATAACCTGAAACCAGAGAGGTTATTCCCTTATTTTACTTTGCTATTGCAAATCTTAAGTAGGGCTTAGTCAACATTTTTATTCTACTTTAACTCCCTGTACTAGTATTCTAAGGCCCAGGGTAGGGATCATAATTAAACCAAGTTAGAGTGTGGTTGATAATCCCATCATCGGGATTCATGATGGGGGGGGGGTAAGGAAAAGGGAATGGTTCAGGGACTGAAAAAAGAATTTGGAGGAGGATCTGGAGATCAGCTAAGAGAACTGATCTGGCATCTGGAGCAGGAGTAGACAGTTTTGCTTCAAAAAGAAGGAACCAAAGAGCTGTTGAACCCTTCCAGGCTCCCAGCCTTCCAGCCTTCAAAGGTCAGGGAGCTGGATGAAGGTGGAGAGGAAGAGTTCCTCACAAAGTGCTGAGCTCCCCTGATGATCCAGAGATGAAAACAAGTGAGACATCAAGAGAGGCCAACCTGAACCTGATGCTGGTTTCAGAACTCACTCCATTTCCACTACAGTGACTGAGAACCGAAGGCAAGGACCTAGCCTTCAGATTGAGCTAAAACCCATGCAGCTCCCTGAGGAGCAAAAAGCAGGGTTCCTTTCTATTCAGGACACTTGTAAGGGTGTGGACGATTGGACTCTTTGTCTGTCTTTTCCTATTATCATGGAAGTTTGATCTCTGGGTAACTACTTGCACACGGTGGAAAAACCCTCACTGATTAAAATTAAAAGGGGTGATCCCCTCACCAGATAACATCACTACATAGTCCAATCATTAGTCCAAAAGAGTCACACGTGGGTCCTTCAGCCACGTATATCCACAAATGGACCCATCTTGAAAGTCAAATGAAGAAAGCAAGATGGTGTTGTTGCTCATCCTCTAAATTCAGCAATTCAAATCCAACAAAGAAATCAAGATGGCATCCTTAAGCCTCCTCCAAAAAGCACAGCTCCAGCCTTCTTTCGGCCCACAACACCAGGACTCATTCGAAACAACAGCAGCAGCCACTTCAGAAGTCTGACAATAAAAACAGCAACACTGCAAATTCTTTTCAGGTCTCCAGACAATTCTTGGTTTCAAAGTTAAAGCATGTTGCCCGGGGTACCACAGACTCAAGCGATCCCCAGCCTCAGTTTCCTAGGTGTGCACCACCTGGGATTACCGGTGCACACCACCACACCCAGCTATATTTTTGGAATTAGGTCTCCCTACCTGCCCCCTGCCAGGCTCAAACCGTGACCCCTGGCCCTGGCCGCAGCTTCCTAGGCTGCTACTTACAGGCATGTGCCACCATGCAAGCCCCAAAGCAAGTTTTCATGTACCAGATTTCCAATTCAGCTTACAAAGGTCACAAGTTTCTTCAACAAGCTTCCCTGGGCTCCTCACTGGCCCAGGCTGGGGATGGAAGCCCACAACATGGCTTCCTTCCCTGCCCTGATGCTACACTGGCAGTGGCAGCTCTAAGGCCTCCAGCCTCCTCACTGCTCCTCTGCTCTCTTTCTTCTCTCTAGTTCTCTCTCTCCTTTCCTCCTTAAATCCCCTCACTCTGTTCTTCACTCAAGAAGGCTTGGCTTCCCTTCTCCAAGTCTCTACCCACTAGGGTGCAATCGCTGCTATCTTAATGCAGCATTATCATACCGGGGCCAAGACCCCAATTTCACCATAGCACCCCCATGAGAACTAGTGAGAGAGAGAGAGAGAGAGAGAGAGAGGACAAACCAAACCTCGTGTTGGTTCTGGAACTGACTCCATACTGGCTACAGTGACTGAGAAACCAAGGACAAGGGCATAACTGGCAGTTTCAGACTGAACGACACTAAGACTGAGGTAAAACCCACAGTTCCCCTAGGAGCAGAAGTGGGGTTCCTTTCTGTTTGGGGCACTTGTGAGGGTGTGAACTATTGGACTCTGATTTGTCTTCTCCTATTTGTGATTAAACACCTGTGCTTATCCTTCTCACGAAAGTTTGATCTCTGGGCAACTGTTTGCACAATTGCAGAAGAATCCTTCTTAACTAAAATCAAAAGGGGTGATCCTCTTACTCCGTAACAAGTGCTTCTGAAATGATATTGTAACCACGAGAAATATGCTAAAAAGCTGGTGGAGATACAACCAAGACTAGACATTGCTACATATAGATTTCTTAGAAAAATAGACTTCTACTCATCACTGTTAGTTGAGTTTGTCATTGGCATTCCCAAGCAAGTCTCGCTGATAAAAGAGAGACTATTAACTTTCTCTTTATTGCCTTAGTTGCTATAATAAGCATGCATTAGTATTGTAATTTTTAAATGACTTTTTAAAGTAGAGAATTTCAAGATAAAAGAAAATGAGGCAATTAGAGTAAAGAAATAAACTTTAGAAAGATGTATTTAGCCTGTTTCATTATACACCAAGCATTGTACTTTTGTCAACTGATATATATTCTGCTACCAGTGTGGTTGTTATTTGTTAAGTAACCCTGAGGAAAATTTAAGGTACACTTCCTTTATTCCATAATCAAGCATTGAAGCCTATGTTAAATTACAGAAAGAGAAATCAAGGTTAACAAAAACAGGTGTTTATTTAGTGCCAAGTGAATTTAAAAGTACTCCATAGCAACCGTAATTCCTTCAACAACACCGTTTTCTTTTAAATATGCATTTTCAAAAGATTTAAGAAATGTCCCCTATATATATCTGGAGAATATTTTTTCTCTTATCCCACTAGAATTTGACTACAGAATTTTTTCTTTCTTTTTTTTTTTTTGAATTTGAGGCAACTGCCAATAAAATACTTGCATGTTAACAGTATTTAAAATACATACAAAAGTAAGCAGTAAGGACAGTCTTTCCATGAGTATAACAAATAGGTGTGGCATTCACTAAGAAAAAATTTATAAGATGCACTTTAGCTATTTTTATACAATACTGTGCCATCTACTGAAATCAGTGGTACTTGGCATTATTGATAAAGGTTCAGTGAACTTGTGTTTAAGACTGGAACCAATTTTATATTTAGAAGAACTATTCTAAAATCCTTATATCAGAGAATAGAACAATTCCACTGCTAGATTTCAGGCAAAATTGATTTTTTTAAAGATCAATTTTAAGAATAAAGTCAATTTTCTTCAATAGATGCTTTGGGTATACATATTTTTTAAAAGTCACATTTTTCTCAATTATTTCTTAAAGTTTTGTCCCACAAACTCCCCTAAGAGTCTGCTCCTTGCCTACCACCCAGAATGATTTATAGACTCACTGATATGAGAAGCTCAGCCTTAGGCTACTCCATGATAAAGGTCTGACTTTGCCTAAGACCCAAGTGTGTCAGAACAGAGCATGCTAAGTATGTTGAAACTACAGATATACTTCAAAAGAGCAGCTTTTCTTCCACAACTAAATATTCCACAACTAAGATATTAAAGTAAAGATTTCCCTTTATTATAGTGCAGCAGAAAAATATAAGGGGGAAAAGTCAAAGGAGCAGAATAGAAATTAACCAAACCAAAAAAAAAGAAACCTATATATCTGCACATTAACTTAGAGTGATTGTGTCTCAAATTCATGAACAAAAATTATATTTAAAATCACACAGAAAACTCAATATTCCTGGGGAGAAAATTACCATTTCATTATTATAAAAATAATGTTCCTATTATTAAGTATTTCAAAGCTTAAAACTAAACCAGAAACATAGAGAAATAGGCTAACCTATTGATGATCATAGAGTAGATAAAGAAAACCAAGGAAAGCTATGGAGAAAATTTGATGACATGCAATTCTGTATCACTTGAAACAGAACAAGCTAGTAAAAACAGCAACCGGATTTATAGAGAAGATAAATATGAATGAACGTTTGGTAAAGTAAGGACTGGCAATGTGTTAGTGATTTACTTAGCTAAACCCTCAAAAGAACCTAAAGTTCTTCTGGTGGAGACAGGACTAAGGACAAAATGATTCAGGCCACTGGCTTTTGGTCAATAGCCTGAGGTTGCAGGTGACACAATGGCCCAATCCACCCAGCTATACCCCACACAGCCAGATGACCAGGTGACAGGTGAGGTTGCCTGGAGACACAGAACATTTATTTTACATTTTGCATGATTAACCAAGACCTTAAAGTTTAATAAAGTCTAGAGTACACAGATTAGCACTGTGCCTTTTATTGTCAAACTAAAAGTGCTTTCTTCACAAACTCCCTCAAATACCTCCTCAAAGTAGCACTATGTAAATGTACTTAATCTTGATCATATTTGCATATTATTACCTTCATCTGGAGGTTAAGACTTCAGGACCCAGTGACCATCTCCCTAGTTTCACAATTTAATCCTATGGAACCCTGCTCCCACTTGATTGAAATCCTATTATGTCCTTAGCTTATCTGCAAAGTTAATTGGGTCTTAGTTTTTATCTCATTTCTGTTAGCCAATTATTCTTTCTCCTTACATTGCTGACCAGGAGCATTCAAGCACAAACCTTAAACCCTTCAGTATTTGTGTCTGTAAGATCTCTACCAAACTATTTACAAGGAGTATTCAAATTCAATAGTAACTTAAAATCCTGTGTCTGTGTACATATCACCGCATGCAGCTTCAATTCTCTTATAATAATTTGATTTGCTTCTCTTATAATAATTTGAATTGCTCCATCACATCCTGCCAATCTAAGTGTTAATATCATGGATATTATTTCTTACC
>PVHY01012922.1:0-42909 GCA_004024945.1 Uropsilus gracilis | reverse complement strand
CTAACAAAAGCAAAACAAGAAGCCCAATCAAAATATCGGGAGAAGAACTAAAAAGACTCTTCTCCATAGAGGAAATACAGATGGCCACAGGCATATGAAAAATTGCTCAGTGTCATTGGCATTAAGGGAAATGCACATCAAGACCACAATGAGATACCACCTTATACCAGTAAGAATGGCCCACATCAAGGGCAGCAGCGAATGCTGGTGTGGATGTGGAGAGAAAGGAACACTCTTACACTGCTGGTGGGAATGGAAACTGGTTCGGTCATGAAGGAAAGTTGTGTGGAGGACCCTCAAAATAATGGAAATGGAACTACCATTTGACCCAGCAATTGCTCTTTTAGGAATCTACCCCAAAGATAACTCAATGTGGTTACAAAGGGACACCTGTGCTCAAATGTTTACTGCAGTACTATTTATAATTGCAAGGACTTGGAAGCAACTTAAATGCCCCCCAAACAGATGACTGGATGAAAAAATGTGGTAAATATACACAGTGGAGTATTACTCACCAATTAAAAATGACAAATTTGATGGTTTTATGATAACATGGATGTACTTAGAGGAAAACATATTAGCAGAAACAAATCAAAAAGAAAAAGACAGAAACCAAATGGTTTCACTAATATATGGGATACAGGGGAAAAAATAAACAAAAGCCATGAGGAAAAGTCAAAACAAGCTAAGCACCAAACTGAAGCACACAGCTTTGGGCAGGGGAGAAAGGCGGGGAATGATGGGGAGGGTAGGGGTGGTAAATCCGTTGGATGACTATGCTGTGAAATTTATATAAATTTTAATAAATCAAAAAAATATAACCAGTATACAAAGATAATTGTTCAGCTTCACTAGAAGAAATATAATAAATATATCATTTAAAAATAAAAATAAATTTTTAATCTGTGCAGAATATATGGAAGAAACCGAATGTCTGTTCTGATCTAAAAACCACAGTTTATGCAAGGATTACTGATTAATAACAATAAAGAAAATAATGATGGGGTTTTCTCAAACCTAAGACATGCTTACCATCTCTTACACAATTTGACCCTGTTGGTGCATAATGCTGACAATTTGGGTAACTGGCAACCAGAAATTATTCAAGAATTTAAAAATGAGTTTACCATTAATGTACTTTATAGGTGTTATTTGATCTAAATTTGACCAAAGCAGAATCATTGATTCTGCAACTTTACAGTTCTCAGAAGATATGTAAGTCCCCAAACCCCATTATATTTCTGTGAATTCTCAATAATGAGTGTTATGCTTGATACAGGATTTTGGTTCAAATATTAGCTCTACCATATGTCAGTTTCATGGACTTTTCAGGTGATCAACTCTCCTAAATCTGTTTCTTCATTTGTAAATAAGCTAAACTCAGTAACTTGTACAGATAATAAGCATTCGATGAGAAAATTAGAACTGTGACTGACACTGTTAACCTATGGATTCTCTAAACCCCAGTACCATTCTGTCCACTTATTTTATGCCAGCATCACTAAGCACAGCATATGAATACAAGAGGACATTTCATTTTTATAGAATATTATTTCTATAAATAACTTTATTAAGTGGCCCTACTGACTCCCTAAATAAATCTGGAACATTAATACTTTTAAAGAGAGAATTGGTTCTTAGTTCTAGAAGTTTTGGATTTCAAGAGGGATAGAAGCATGTCTTTAAGCTGATACCTTTGATATTTTGAAATCAAATGAATTTTGAGTTACTCCATTGTAAAGTAACCACTTGATGTTACTATGATGACTTCTGAATGTCAATGCCAAAAATTGAAATAATTTTGGATTTGTTCACTAAATAAAAGCAGATGTATTTTTTCCCCTGTATTTCATTGTGCTTTTGAAAAATTAGTACACTGCTCATATAAACAAAGATTTGGATTGACAATGGACATGCCTCACATGGAATTAAATAATCTAGAGCTCAGAAAACTTTTCACTAGCTGCTACTCTTCTTTCTAGGCCTGATAGCTTACCCCCCCCCCCCATGAATTGAGCAGGTTTATGCTTCTCTCCAACCACTAATTTTACCAGAATGGAAAATATGGGGAGGTGAGGACCCACCATTGTGTGAGATTGTGTGAGATAATGCGTAGAGATAAGGAAATATCCCAAAAGCAAATGTGATGGAAGTGAAAGCTGGTGGAGGCTTGGTAACTATTGTTTAGGAGCTACTTGGAATTTCAAGTGAGGGTCTTGAAGTTGTGCTCAATTGCTATAAAACATACATTCTACTGTTAGCCATGTATTATTAGCTCTGGAAGATTTTTTTCTTTTGTAACTTTGGTATTCAGTGAAGTATTGTGAAACAATTCTCTAAAGTTCTAGCTATATTTGGAGAACTAACCAAAGGATTATATGTCCCTGCTTGAAGAAATGTGGAATGAGGAGAAAGAACAACCCAGAGAGAATCAAGTGATAAGATATTGTGATAAGACTTGAGAAAACTCTGGAGCAAAGTTTGGTTGCTCAGAAAACTGACAGAACTGAACAGCTGGATAGAAAATTTAACAATTCCAGAGTTTCCCAGAAATCACTTGAGGAAAGGAGCACAGTTTAAGAGTAGACTCCCTGCAATTGATTTGGATATTTAAAGGAAGTATAACCTTATTTTGCAGTACAGGTTGGGGAGATGGAGGTACACATTTTCTGCACTATGCTAATCTTGCCAACTAGCAAGTTTAGAAATGAAAGTGCTGCTTAATTATAACAATAATCTAGAATTCCTAAAAGCACTAAAAGCTACCAGAAAGGAAACTCCTCTTAAATGGTTTATGACCTTAGTCTTTATTATTATAAGAATTTTACGTGTGTGTGTGTGTGTGTGTGTGTGTGTGTGTGTGTGTGTATTGAGCGGATCTGATGCATTCATAAGCTAAGAATTAGATCTGCCATGGAATGTGCAAGAACAAGGTGGCAGCCTGCCAGGACTCTCCTACATGAATGACTAGGGAGGCTCCTGAGGAAGATGAAACCATTCACACACTTGGTATTAAATTAAAACAGCAGAATGGGAGTAAAAATTGATTTTGTCACTTGGCTTGCCATTGGTTCTGTGTCCATGGATATGTGTCTACATCTTCCGGGAAGAGATGTAGGTAAAATCAAAATAGAAAGTTGGTTTTATTAAAGCTCCCTCCTGGAGAGAAGTAGTATTATTTTATTACTCCCTTGAGAAATGTTAACTCTCTCTACCTTTGGTCCCTCAAGGCTTCTGAGACCATTTACAGTGAAAGGGAGACAGTGATGTTTTGTGGGACATGGCTTTGGTAGCACAGACTAATGGGTGGGGAAGGGATGCCATGAAGAGCAGCAAGAGTGCCTGGCATGCACAGAAATACACATAGGCAACAAGACTGGTAAATAGGGCATTTCTCAGGGTGAGAATAAGACGAATCTCCTTGATTAGTCAGCATCCTCTAAACCTTTTAGACCCAAACATTGGCATTTGTTCTTTGAAATCTCCGACAGCCAGATATAGAAGAATCTTGTTAAATCATTTTTGCAATATTCCCCACTCTCAATATTCAATCACCTTCCTCATCCTCCATCCTTGACCTGTCTGCAGCAAGAATCCGGTCAAGCTGGTAAGTCAGAATCCTCCTTTACTCTTAGTAATTCAATTGACCTCCCTCCTGCTCCATGGCTGTAAATCCCTACTTGTCCCTATTGTATTTGGAATTGGGCCCATTTCTATATTGAGGTCTCCTTTCCTCTATTGCAGTGATCCTGAATAAAATCTGCTTTCACAACTGTTCTCTCTGGCTCTGGTTTTCTTCAAGAAAAGGAATACTTGGTAGATTTTGATATAAGCCGAATTTGTCAGAACCCAGCATAAGGGTCGATGGTATCTTAGAGTGTTTGTGTTATCCATGTAATCAGCAGCACTCATAAAGGCAACATGTGTTCTTATTGTGCAATGCGACAGCTTCTGCAGAATTGGTACACACATAAGAGACGGATGAGGCTCAGAAATATTTGGGGAGGGAGAGAAACTTTCCAGGAAATTTCTTTCCAGGAAAGAAGAGCCAAAGAAGCAGAGATCATATTTAAATCTCATAGGATAAGTAGTGCTAATTATAAATAACAACTTGTGTGGTTTTAAATATTAATCTTATTTTACAGATAAAAGGCCCTGAAGCTTAGAAAAGATAATTCACCTTGTAAAGTGCAGAGTTGAGACAGAAATCTGAATGTTCTATTTTCAATGTTTCTTCTGCTATAATACAGCTGTCTGTCCCTCATTTAAAATAAATTCCATACAGGTATTCCATGCCCAAATTCCATTTAAAAGTTAGATGATGCATGAATTAATACATTTCTCTATCTCAAAATATTTCACATATTTCTGAAATTCACTCATTATAATTTTGAATTGAATTTATTCATTAATTTGTACTAAATTTTATTGAAATGTCTCTCATCCTCATTTAAAATTTACTAAATTTAAAATCGGGATATAAATTCTTAAAACCTGGCAAGAAGGGAGAAAATATATCACTTTAAAAATACAACTGGAAATTCAAGGAAAATAAACTAGTTCTGTCACTGTTTTTAAAAATGGTCCTTGGAAAGGACATTCAAACAAGATGGTGACAGTGTCAAAAGTAATGGGACTTGTCAGGTCAGTACAGGAAAACTCTAGCAGGCATCCCATTCAATCCGCAAGCGGAGGCAGCCAAAACCAAGAACTAGAAGCTTGTCAGCGACTGGGGTAGGTGGATGCCAGAGAAGTAGAAGTAGCCAAGAGAAAGTCGAGGATTAGTGCATAGACAAAGTAGTTACCTCCAGTAGAGGTAACTGGAGACAAGAACACTAGACACAGTCTAAGGCTCTATCTCCCCTGCTTCTGGACGATGTCTACTCAGCATGAGAAAACTTCATGTAACTCTTCAAGTTCAATCTCACTAAACTCTTAGAGGTAATTTTCTACACTTGATATCACACAATCCTAGTCTAATTTCCTACACTCTAATATATAAAGTTTTGTGAAAACCGAGGAAAATGGGCATCTGAGTTATCCAGATTTCATGATAATATACAGCGATCTTTCTAGTCAATCTCTAAGACTTTCCTCCATCTATGTCCCTCAGACACTGCTTGGTCCCTGAAGTGAACTTGGCAAACCCTAGCAAATATATCATGTTTTTAAGATAAGTATATTTCTAAGATGTTGTTTTAGAAACAGAAGTGAGATACCATATGGAGTACGGAGACTAAATTTTTTTCAGACCAGGAACCTGCAGCACAGCATGTTCTCCGTTAAGTCTGAAGGAACCCATTGAAGGAAGGTCTTGCTATTAATGTCAGAATTCAGGAAGGATGGCAACGACTTACTTAGCTTTTAAATGCTCAAGGGGAGATGTGTCATTAGGAGTGCTAAAAATGTTCGGCTACTCCCAGGGGTTCAGTGATATCTTAGCGTCTGTAAATATCAGCCTTGTAGTGGGAAGTTCATGGTCTTGAACTTGTGTTTTGAGAATCCATGAGAAATAACATGCATTTTTTCTTTTATTTCATCTTAAATGATGCTCAGAGAAAAAAATTTCTCACAATTTCAAATAACTGAACATCTATTTACTTTATTTATTTACTTTAAAAAAAAAGAATTCTAGCTCAAGAAGGGCAGGAGTGAGATAGAAATAGTAGAAGTGAGTGTGCTTCTCTGAAAATGCAGTGGGTACCTTCTGAACCATTTATCTCCTTCAGACTGAGGTTTATGGTAGCAGGGGGTATGGTTGTAGAGGGAACAATAGAAAATCAGATATAGATTTCTTTAGTCAAAGCCAGTATCAGTCTTTTCAAGATCTTCCTGCAGTAACAGTTGCTGTAAAGGTATGCTAGTGTTTTCCCAATTTGAAAGATCTTTTGCATCACTTGCCAAACAAACATTGTGCTCTTCAATCATTTCCCCATAATTTCTGTCCCTGAAATTTCTGTCCTCTAAGTGAAGAATGAATCCCAGCAACCACTTAAAATATTTGCATTTAAACAACATGATATAATAGAAAAATGCCCAAAAACCTATATAAAGAAAAGGGCAACACTTTCTTTGCAGAAAGAGCACATTCATTTCATTTCTTAGATAATGTGCACATATTGGAAAGAAAGAAGGATGCTAAATCAAGGAAAGACATTCCACTTCAGCAACTGGCTTACTCATAGAGTCTGCTTCTTATTTGTGACATTTGCTGGGTCCATAGATGTGTCCAAAATGGCAATTGGTAAAGGTACAATTTTCAATGCTAAATTCAACCTAAAAATCCTCTTTTATGTGCATCACAGTACTTTCAGCTTTAAGAGATACAGAAAACTGACAACATATTTGAAGTAATAATTTACCAACATGCTGATTATTTCCAGGTCTAGATTAATTTACTTCTAAATTACTTTTATTTGTTTTGAGTTTTTGGAAGTTTTCTGAATTGCACATTTTTTATTATTTTTTAATATTGAAGTTGTAATTACAACTATGACACGTGATAACCTTCTTAGAGACATTCAAATATCTCTTTTGGCTGTACAGCCCTATATTTTATATTTCCAACTTATCATCAGTATTTTCTTCCCTTTTCCTTTTCTCTTTTTGCCATCATACTGTTGAGGTTACAAGCAACCAGAATTTTCCACTGTTTTCCTTCTGGTCTTGCTACATAGACACATTTCATCATATTTTCATTATTTATCCTATTTATCTTATTTGCTTCTTTCTATAATTCCTCACTTATATTAACATTATGTGTAATACATACAAATTTTATATAAAATGCAATTAGTGAGCATAATTGTCATAACAATAGTTGTATAATTGTAATTTAATCATTAAATCTATTGGCAAATTTTTTGCAGTTAATTTTATGACTTCAACAGTATACCTGCTAGTTTGTTTGACTTGAAGTCACACCTATATTTTACCTAATGTAAGCAGAAGGGGTTTACAATAATTTGATTTTCAGGAATATTTTGTGTTTTTTTTTCTGTAAAGAAAGCAATTTAAACTGTAGTATAGGATAGACATAAAATAAGTAGCTCCAAATTAAGTTAGATTTTTCCCTAGCATAACATTACTAAGATATCTTCTACAACTATAGCATTTGATCTCCAAAAGAAAATTGATTAATAGTACATGGAATCACTCACAATTCATGCCTTTATTGTTCAAAATTAAATCAAAGATGATGATTTACTAGAAAAGCTCAGCAGACAGTGAGAAAAATCATACTGTCTTGAGATATTAATTCTAGTGGCTTATGATGTCACTCTGCTTATAGGAGGGTTGAGACTCACACAAAACCAAATATGAACAATATAAGCCAAGCATTGTTTTCTTTGTTAAAGACGTCTAGCAAATTTACCTCATAGTGAAAAGGAAAAATACAGCTACCCAGGGGGTTTTTTGTGCCTGTCTTCTCCAGTGCCCATATCAGGTATCTTGGAGATTTCGGGATAGTGCTTAGGTATTTAGATCAAGATTTCACCCTCTGAGAAACATGGCAGTATGTGCTGGGAACCATAAGAGATTAGGGGGAAATAGCTTTAGGCTAGCATTGACACAACTGCAACCAGAGTCTAGCTGAGCAGAAAAAAAATTGGAGGATCCTGTGAACTTTAAGCAGGACTTTCTTTTTCTTTTCTTTTTTTTTTTTTTTGGTTTATACTTAAAATTGTAATTCATTATATTTACTAAAGCTATAATTAATGGGCTTTCCAACCAAAATTCATCACTCTCATAGCTTGTATGTATTTTTATAAAATCATACAACAAATATTTAGCTTTTCATTTGGATATAGGATATTCAGTATAGAGTATCAGTCAGAGGAACTATTTTAAAATATTTACATACATAAAGCACATATAATGCAGGAATGACAAAGTTTAAGTCAGTAGACTTTCTTTCTGCCTTTCTGACAATCTGAAATTTTCATTATCAGAACATATATTTGAGAGATATTTCCAGTCATCAGTTAGCTGGTATTTGGTACTTTGTTTACCACCATGATTATAATAGTAGCAAATGTATTTAGTGAAGACTTTATGGAGAAAATGACTTTAACATCTTAAATTTTCAGGATTTCTTTGCAGTTCTATTTTTAATTTCTTCAGTAAAATTTTTTTTATCCTGTTTCCTGGATCTCCCATTGAGTAGCAGTGACCAACACAGTTCTGTGGATACATCAAACCAGTCTGCTGCAACTTGAAAAAAATCTACATTTTCAAAAGGGAGAAACAGATATGTTTTTCAGAAATATTACCAGAAGTGGGAGTTCACATTTGAATATGAAATCTCTGAATGGTTTTCTCTTATTTTATACTTTTTATGCATTAAAGTAGAATATTTGCCTGTTTATACTTCAAATCTTCTTTCAAAACTCAGAAAATTATTTCTAATGATGATGTATAGTTTCACACCCTATATATTTCCTTCTTGGAAAATGACATCATAGAAAACAAGTGTGTATATCATTACCAAAAGCTGCAGCACAACACAGAATAAGAATTTAGATTTGACACCAAGAATGTAGATTTTAAGTGGAATAAAACACTAGGGATGAGATTGGGGAACCTGGATCCAGTTCTATGTTTTATCCCTAACTCTAGTTTGGACAGCTCTCCCAAATGTTTTCAGAATGTGTGAAGCATCCTCAGGTTGATGTGCTAGAGCTTCCCTGTGCAGATCAGAATGAAGAACAGGACTCATAGCTTGAAATTTGTCTTCCAAATGTTATTTTCCTTATCTACCAAGATCTAAATGGTCAAATCCATTAAGCAAATCAGGTAGCTTGCAACAAGAAGAGATTTTAATGGTCTCATATTCTGACAAGAATGGTATGTGTAATTGGACAAAATTTATTTTTTAAAGTGTCCATGTTGTTGATAATGGATAGCCTTACTAATAACAACATAATAGTAAGCAGTGGATACTTTTTTAGTGCTTCTATGATATACATTACATTTTCCATGTATTAGCTTATCCACTTTCACAATGAACGACAGAAGTTAAGTGCTGTAATGATCTACTTTTAAGAAACATTTAACTATAAAATGTACTTATTTTTGCTATAAAAGTTACTTATTGACAGTCAATAATTTCAGTGTTTGAGTAAGTATTCCAAATATATTTAGACTAAATTACATTTAGGGCACCACTAAACTAGAACGCTGTTTTTTTTTCCTAAAAATAATGAAATTCTCCATCATTTTCAGACAAAAGTGTTTCAGACAACAGGTTTAAGTCACAATAAATCTTGGAAAAATTGATTAATTAATATTTGTTATAAATTCCAAAAAATCAATTCAACATTAATTCAGATTTTAACCTTTAGTGTCATTGTTTTCTATGTGTGTCACTTTCAATGAATATATTAATAATATAAGTATATATAACCATATGTTTCCCTAAATATGTTACTAATTAATGTGCTTAAACCTTAATTTTTACAAACAAAAAAGAAGGATGGTAATATATGTCATAGTGCGCTTTAGAAGTTAAATTTGAAGGCCAGGCATGGTGGCTCATGCCTGTAAACTTCAGCCTATGAAGCGACCAGGGCTAGGGATCATGGTTTGAGTCCCATCTGGGGCCTGTAGCGAGACCTAGTTCCAAAAAAATAGCTGGGTGTGGTGGTGCATGCCTGTAATCCCAGCTACCTGGGAAGCTGAGGCTGGGGATTGCTTGAGTCTGTGGTACCCCGGGCAATGTGAGCCTGTGGTTCCATGGGCAAAAATAGCGAGACCTAGTCTCAAAAATAAAAAAGAAGTTAAATTTGATAATACATAGAAAATATTAATTTATTACATAATACAATATGTTCATTTCCTTCATTATCTAGGTGATAAAGCATTTATAAATCCCAAGATCTAGGGATATTGATCTTTAAGAAAGTCAGGTGGATCCAATATGGCAATATATTTTGTAACTCACTTGTTACAAATAGGAAATAGAAACAATTTCCTAAAAGATAATGGGGGTTATAAAGAACTGCAAGATATGGAACAATATTTCTATATAGTAAAATAAATGATATAGTAAAATAAATGTCTAAAAATTACTTGTGAAAGTAAATTGTTGAATATGGACATGCAATAAGAAACCAAGATGATATGCAAAATGCTAGCATGTTTAGCAGGGATCATAAACACACTGGAAGGAGATAAAGATCACTAAGGCCTGAGGTTTTAAGGGAAAACCTTGAGTTTGTCCCTAGAAGAAGAGATATATTATGTACATAGGATCAAAAGAAGAGAAAGGTTTCTAAACATGGAAAATACTTGACTTAAGGTATAAAAATAGGAATTGCTTTGTGTATTTGTGTACGTGTGTGTGGTTTGCAAGCCTTGAGGGCCGAGACTGTAAGCCCCTCTTGACACAAAATTCTCATAAAGTCAGCAGTGAGAGGTAAAGTATGAACAGGATTGTGCATTCTGGGGTTCCAAGTACAAGTGCAGTGTTCATCACTAGCTTAGCATAAAGAGTATCAACAATTTTAGCTGTTTATGTTTATACTGGCAATCCATCACTCTTTGTGAGCATGTATAAAGGGCTGAATTTTCCCATTTATGTATTTTTCCATGTTTCCAATATTTTCAGAATTAATTCATTTCTCTATTCAATATAATCATGCATTTACCCAACTAATCAGGTACCAAGTTGGAGATAATATGAAGATATTGAATTAAATATCTGGTCTAGCACTGAAGAAACAGAACTGAACAAAAACCAAACTGTGTCCACACAGAGTTTATAGTCTAACAAAAGACAGACATTCATTTAAAAAGAAGGTGCAAGGAGTTTTGAGAGAACAGGTATCACAGTGCCCCTAACCTGTCTAGATGGTAAGAAGAAATTCAGAGAGGAGGGAAAGGCTATGAGTCTCGTGATGCAGTCGCACCATAATTGAAAAGTTATCTGAACACAGTTGATCAGGTGCTTTCTCCTCATTCATTTATGGAAAGTTAAGCACTTAAGAGGGATGGAGTGTCTTTATCCAAATCTCTTTTTATGTCTTCCTATCTGCTAAAGTCTTTAAATAGATACACAGCCAGATGACCCAAATAGCTCTTAAGGGATTTGGGGGACTAAAGGCAAACAAATTTAAGAAAGGCATTAGAGGGAGGTGAACTGGAATTTCCTTTATTTCAAAGTCAGAAACCATGTAAAGTAAGCTTAGCCATCAGCTGAGGTGATAGTTGTTTCTAGGTGTATTACAAGGTCATCAGTATTACTTCTTTAAGCTACTAAAGGATAACTGCATGGATTTTCATGATAAGACAGTTCTGTGACCATGACCAATGACTCACGTGTTAATATTTAGTTTCTGGAACAACCCCATTTCAGAGGCAGTGGTCAGTGCAGAGACATTCAGTGTCAAACCCCACAACAGGGACTTGAGCTGGATGGGCTGCTGGTGAGTATACAGTCAGGTGCTACTTCAGTGATTGAAGCCATCCCATTAGACAAAATTCAAGCATAAGTTCTAAAATGCTTTCATTCAAAACACCACTTTTATGTGATCATACATATTTCCTTTTAAAATTTTTTTCACTTTTTTTTACTATTTACTTTTAACCTTTTTTTAAATAATTTTTTCAATTTTTTCACATTGCATTTTAAATTATATGTTTCAGCTGCACATACGATAAATCCACATCTATAGGTACTTAGTAGCATTCAGTGCTAAGATTATTTCTATTCTATCTTTAGTAGGTAGTTTGTGGAAAAAAAAAGGGAGGGGGAACTTTTTCTTAGTCTATAAATTTGGACACTCATAATAAAAATAGGAGTTTTTTTACTCTGTGATATGTTACTGTGCATAGTGACTTTTAGACAGATAACAGTGTGCAGTATTTCCCAAAAGGCAGTTCTCTGGTTCTCAAAACAACTCGAGGCACCATTGTTATGCTCAGTTTAGGAAATGTCTGCAACAAGCCATAAACCAAAAAGGGTGGCATTTTCCCCCTTGACATCTAGGAGATCTAAATCAATCAGTCTTTCTTTATTTTGCACCCCTGCTACGGTGCTTTTGGTGTACTGCTGAAACCAGTCCTGGCTTGTCAAAGTAACTGACTGAAGCCAGACTGAGTGTTTTTTATCAAAGGATGCCACACACAAACTTTTAGAAACTTTACTCTCAGGAAGTCATTAAACAGTACATACAAAACAAATTAAATGCCTCATGCTCGAGCTTCAGTCATGTATTTCTTATTCTGACCTCAGTAGAAATTCAAAGCAGCTGATAACTATTATATAATCATTCTCACATATTTGATTACTGTTAGCAAATCACCTCTTTGTTGTTTCTTTTTAAATGAAGAATTATTCTACTTCCTTTTAAATCTGTTGCTTGAAACAAACACTTGTTTCATTTCTGGTAAATAATCCCACCCACGTTGGGAATACCATTATACAGAGGTGTGTTCAGATGCCGTCTAAAAACCTATGTGGAAAAAATTTACATATTTCTTCAACACTTAGCTGTATTTAAACTTCAGTCAATTTGTTGAATCACCACTGATTTTTGGGCTAACACTCCCGTATTTACTCCTGAACTGGGTTTGCCAGACAAAATAAAGAATGTTCAGCTAAATTTGAATTGCAGATTAACAGCAAATAATTTTTAGCGTGTGTCCTGCATTAAATAATTATTTATATGAAATTTAAATCTGACTGGCTTCTGCTTGATTTGCTGAATCTGAAAACCCTAATGAGATCATCTGAAGAGGACCTCTCTATGGCAGCAGCCACTCTTGTGTTTTCAGTTTAAAGTAAGTACACACCTCTTTCCAACCTATAGCAAAACAAAATATTTCAAATACACAACCAATACCTTTTGGTGGCTCTAATGTTGATAATTACTACCACTGTCAAGACTGAAGGTTATTTACTTTGGTGGGACATTTAGGAAACACAAATGCCAGTGTGACCATGTCAACTTGGATAAGTTCCTTAATTTCTCTGAATGTTAGATTTTCAACTATCAGTGAGAAAAAAAGTATTTTTTAGTTTCATTCCACTGAAATGTTATTTTAATTTTAATTTTATTTTGAGCAATTTGATTAAAATAACTTTGGTTTGACTATGGAACTTTTGAAATGGGTCTGAAACATACTCGAGGCCTCCTGATGCAATATCCTACAAATATTTGCGGTGATTATATGTGACAGGTGTGGTCATTATACCAGGGGGACAAATAATCCTGAGCTAGACAAAGTCCCTTTAAATAATAAACAAGTCAAGAAACAAAGAAGTAAAGGAAATTTAGATAGTGATAAATCTAGGACAAAAATTACCTAAATCTAGGAAACATAAATGGCCATTAGATGGGAGGCTGAGGTAAGGTAGCCTTAAGCTGACATCTAGACTGTTAGAGTAAAAGAAGAAGCTGGCTGAGGAGACTGCAGGCAAGTCTGATTTTCTATATACATACTCTGTAGTAACTTAGGGAAATACCAAAAAAAAGAGCATTTATTCCTCAAGCTTTCTAAATGTAAATTTGAAGAGATATAAATGATGCCCTTCTAAAAAATGTCCCTTTGTTAATTAAATATTTATTGGACATTCTTAAAATATAGAAATATAAAATCAATAGCATTGTTAAAAATAGAAAAAAACAAATCCAAATGAAGTCCTTTATACTAGGCCCCCACTCAGGCATAATATCTATTGCAGGTTCAGCTATTACCAAAAGTATAAAAACCAATCAATCTGCATAGAGTTAAACTAGTCAACAACTTGGTTAAACATCCTCCCTACCAACTTCTCCCCTTAAGGGAGAGTGGCTTTACCTGATAAAAAGTTTTTCTTTTGCTAATAATCTTGAAGCTTGCTGTCTATAAACACCCTCCGTTTTGCTTGTGCCCTTACAGCACCTAGATTAGCTGCTGTCCAAGCCATGAATTATTGCATAAAGTCAATTAAATCTCAAAATTTGTGAATTTTACTTTTTAACAATTCCCATCCATATGATAAGATTATTATTTGTTTGAGAGGAAACACTCAAAACAGGTAAATTTAGTGACTAAAATTTTATAATTGATATAAATAAAAAGTGCTATGGGAATCCAAATGCTGGTTTAGAATACCAAATTGCCTGAGGGAATTAAGACAAGGGTTTGAAGGAATATGAGAATGGGATTTTGAGGGAAGACTGGAGAGGATATTTTAGTCAAGAGGAAAAAAATAGTTTTGCAGACCTATAGCTGGGATAGTGGGAGAAAAGTTTCCTGGGAAAAAGACACAGTTCTGTGAGGCACTTGGAACCAACTGCTACTGATGTGCTGCTATCCTTAATTGTGAAGGTTCCCTATGGAATTAACCAAATTTAGGAAATGAAGTTCTTATAATAAGTGGGAATGTGCTTTAGAAGATTTAAGCAGAAAAATGAGAAAAGTCATTGAGAAACAATAGTGTTGACATTTTACCAGTAATTAATTTATTTGATTGTGATCAATATTCCAGACAGTTTTGGCTTTCATAGCTCTGAAAGAAGGAGACAGACTCAGTAAGGTTCCAGGTTCCTTAAATTCTGCAAAGTAATAAAATTAGTTAAGGGGAGAACTGACATTTGTATCTGCCTCACTCCAAAATTCCAAAATCCAGGCATTTTACACTTCAGCATGGCCTCTGAGAGGAGAGGGTAAACTTGTTATTGGTGGGAAAAATTCTTATCTGTCTTTGCACTAAGGCCACCCAACTTTTAATGCTCCCTTCAAAAGGTTATCCCTCAGGGCATTTTATGTGCCCACGATGGGAATTTACCTAACTTCAAAATGCTATGGCCTTCCTTATCAACAATGGTCTCCAGGGTCGGCCTGGCCCTTTTCATCCTTTCCAGCAGGTCTGGCCTAAGCAGTTCTCATGCTATAAGGACAAACTTAATTAAATTCAAGTGAGTGTTGTTACCAAGACCTGACAGGCCCAGTTGTGTGCGGCTGAATAATTGAGTTGTGCAGATTTTTTCTTTGCCTTCTTGGTGGTAGGCTTTTTTGGGGTGGGTTTTGTTTTGTTTTCTTTGGGTTTCTAAAGATGACCCTGACACTTTTCATAAAGCTGTTTTCTAGTAGGAACGCCCTCCATCAAAGAGATGCAATTTGGTTGCCAGGTTACCGTGAGAAAAGAGAACTCTGAAGTGACAGTGCCGACCTTTCCTTGGAGTATCCAGAGTCTGTACTTGCTCAGTACAAAAGTACCTCCCATAGACCTCACAGCTAGAACTCCACAGTGTCACTACCTGAACCCCAGATTGCGAGACAGGAAGGCACAGCCTCGCCTGCAGTAAGCGTGTAGTTGCAAGTGAAAAACAAACCGTAGCAAATCGGTAGTGAGGAAAGAAAGGTCACTTAGAGATTCATTTTAAAAATACCATGTATGATAAGCACAGATGAAACCCATTAAGCACTAGCTTTCTGATGCTGTTCTCTGGCCTAGATAAAGAAGGATGCCTGGTTTGAGAGAAAGAAGGTGGCAAAGATTTTGCAGCACATTTACTACTATGTTTGGGGTTGAATCACTAGCAATCTTTGATGTTTGAGCCTCAGGCTCTTAGATTTTGCCATTTAGGATTTTTTAGTTAATTTTTCTTTTTCTGGCTGTTTAAATATAACAACATCTACAGCTCAGGAGTCCTCAGTTCTTGCATACTAGCTGATGGTCAGTAGCCAGTCAGTTTCTGTAGGAGTTTTGTTTTAGTTCAACTCTAGATTTAATTTTCAACACAAAATAAAACAAAAACTTGTGATTAGTAAATACATTTTTCTGTTGTTTCTGATATATGACTCACTATTAGAAAAAATATTAACTGTTAGAAATTTTTAGTTTACATTCATATTGGATGAAAAAGGGCAAGTCAGCATGCCAAAGGAAAAATAAGTGGCACTTTTAAAATCTGGCTTCTGCCTGCACACCAGTTGCACAAAACATTTTAAACAAGATTTATTACAAGGGAAACTAAAGAGTCATTAATGGCACAAGTGGCCAGTTAGCTTACTCCATTTACTTTTTAGTTCAAAATTCCCCAAAACACATGTCCAACATGGTGCCTTTTCACTCCTCCAAACCTGAGGCTCCAGCTTTCTGAGCTCCTCAGCTTCTCCAAGGTTCTTTAAACTTTTCTAGCAAATACTGATACAAAACCAACTCATACAAATCATTGACTTTCTCCAGATACTGGATTTTTAACTTTCAAACAAAACAAGCTTTTCTTTTTTTTCTTCTTTACCACGTGGCTTTTGCTCCAACAACATGCACTTTTCTTTTCCAGGCCCACCCCTTCTACAACATCAGGCTACAATACTGCCCATATGGGAAGTTGCCCCACTGGGCTTCTTCAGCTGGTGCTCTACTTACCTGGCAATACTATGGCTCCTAGCCACCACCAGCTGTTGTTGTAGGGCATCTGGCCACCCCGGCTGCTACCAGCCACTCTCACTGGGCTTGCCTTAAGCAATCTCCAGTCACCCTGACCCATCATTCTCCCACATCTGACCACCCTGGCTACTGCCAGTCACTCCTCCCTTCATGTTATCATTCCTTCTCATGAGTCTTTCTGTTCAACCCTGCCCACCTGAGCAGTTGGTGTAGTCCTATTTTCAACTACATCTCACCTGCCCCATTCAGTCATGTTACCCTCTATCAGCATCATAAAGGGCCTTTGACTTGAATATATCTGAATATATTTCACTATAGTAGGCCATGCTATGTCCAAATTTATTGACTTGCTTGTAAGTTAGGTATGTATAATATATTGTTTCTTCTTTTCATAATATTTATAGCTTTACTATCTAGCTGATTGTTATTATTCTTTTATTATCAGATAATTTTTTATTTTCATTTTTAATTATTCTATTAATCATTTTTCTTTACATATTTATGTATGTATGTGTATACATATATATAAATATACTGTGTCACCGCATTTCCTGAGGTACTCCCTCCACCCTATTGTCCATGAAACTTCATCTAGATCTTGTGTTCCTCCTCCCTTCCCCGATTTCTCCCTCCCCTCCCCACCAGTTGCCTGTCCCAGACCCACTGTCAGTTTATTTTGAATTTTTACTAGTCTTTTGTTTGTTATTCCTATATGCCATCTATAGGTGAGACCAAGTGGTTTCTCTCTTTTTCTTTCTGACTTATTTCTGCTAATATGATTCCTTCTAGGTTCATTCATGTTATAACAAATGCTTCATATTTGTTGGTTTTGATTGCAGAATAATATTCCTTTATGTAAATATACCACATCCTTTTCAACCATTCATTAGTTTTGGGGCATTTGGATTGTTACTATATTTCACAATATTTTATAATTTCCTCCACCCTGATAATGGTGTGGAACTCAGCAGTTCATAAAAGGTTTTCTTTCACAAAGATTATTTTAAATTCTTTTATCTTCTCCAATTCTATTATATAATTGTGTAAGTAAAGTTACCTACACTTTGTACAAGATGAAATGGAGATTTGGTGACAAATCATGCATAATGTCTGCATAAACTGGACTGTTTCTCAAAAACATCCTCTGATTCTTGTACTCTTATGCTAAATGGGAGGAATTTCTGACTTTCAGCAACTCAGTTTAAGACTCCCTGTCTTAGAAAAAAAAAGTGGTTTCTTTTTCCCTTATCCAGACCTCTGAAGATGTGTACTTCCTAGAAAACTCTCTGAAGTAATGTACACACTGATTACTGTTGAACTAGAGATTGATACAAAATATATCTCCATGAAAGGTGGCAGAGCATTAAATCACAGTGAACTGGAGCCAAATCCTCTGCTGTTACATGGAGTTGCCTCGATTGTAAGTCCCAAAGTGACATGAATTTTGTTACCTGATCAGGAGAGCTGCTGGGAACTAGGTTCAGTTAATGGCTAAGTGATATAGTATAAACAGAAGACAGTTGGGCTTGGGGCTCTTAATTTTTCCAGCTTTAGTTGGTACCCAATGTATTGGGGGTTATTGGAAGGAGACACATGTGGAAGAAACGTGGAGATACTTGAAAGAAATATGTGAAAGAGAGATGTGTCAGAAGGCTCATAATGGGAACCGTTATCTTAATGCAGTCTCTCTTTTTGTCCCAGCTTTGTATAACCTGCCTGTTTTGCAACTATCCTAATTGAGGTAGGCTCACCATTAGTTTTAGCAGTCTGAAAAAGAATCTCAGAACCCTGGGTATCATCTTGACAGGAGTTTTAATAGTGAACAAGGGAAACCAACTGACAAGGAAACAGCAACTTGAATTCTCCTGCCCTCTAGGTGACACCCTTTTATTCCTTCTGTCTGAGGCCCAGGTGTGTTCACTTATGCATGTGCACACCCCACTGACCCAGGTGTGTACAATCATGGGAAAAGCAAAGTACCACAGATGTTGTCATAGAGGCTAAGGTAAAAGGGTGTGAGAAAGCCTGAAGATTCATTTACTCTGCAGTGCTTTACCCCCATTTTTTGCAGTTCTTCAAGAGAAGGGCCCTTACACTTGTGGCAAGCTTTTGGTCCCCAGCTTCCCTAATTCAGGCTGGCCCTATTATTAAAAAAAATAAGAAGAAGAGAAAAGGTCACAAGCCTGAGCAAGGAAGTAAATATGCATTTCCATGAAGCTAAAAGAATAACTGCTAATCTGAATGTAAAGACACCTACACCCAGATGCATGGTCATGAAACTTCTAAGAGTTCAAGACAAAGAAGGAATATTGAAAGTGGGTACACCCATTAGGCTTAAATCAAACTTCTCTAAAACATTCATATAAGCAAGGAAGGAATGGAATAATATGCTCAAAGTAATTAAAGATTAAACTGCCAACCTTGAATACTATGCCCTTTAAGACTCTTCTTCAGATATTGTGGAGAAAAGAAGTTTTTACTAAACATACAGACTGCAGGAATTTGTAAACACCAGAGCTCCCCTATATGAAATCTTGAAAGGAGTTCTGGTTTAATAAGAACACCCGATCAGCAACAACAACAACAACAAAAACTGAATAAGCATATAGAAGCAAAAGCTCTGACAAAATGGCAGTAGCAAATCCTCATGTACTAGTAATACCTTAAATGTAAATTAATAGAACTCACCCATCCAAAGGCAAAGAGTGGCCAGCTAGATCAAAAAATAAAATACAACATTTTGTTGTCTCTAGGGACACACCTGACCTCTAAAGGCAAATTTAGAGACAAAATAGTTTAAACATGATCCTATAAGGAAATACTATCCAAAAAATGCATAAAAAGCCATACTTAAATCTGATTTAGTAGACTACAATTTATTTAAAATTATTTATTAATTATTATTAATTAATTATTTATTATTAATTCTTTATCAAAATCAATAAGAAACAGGTGTGCTCATCATATAATTATTGCAGGAACAATACATCAGAAAGAGATAACTCTCATCAATATATATTACCAAATGAAGGAGCACTAAAAAAGACAAATGTTAATAGACCTGAAAATAGATATCATCAACAACACAAAAGTGAATTTTCCCACTCTCATCAATAGGCAGATCATCCAGGCAGAATATCAACAAAGAAGTAAATAGACTTAAATGAGGGTTTAATACACATTTATGGGCCACCACATACACAAAAAGCTGAGGAAATATTCTTTTCAAGTGCATATGAACTATTTTCCATAAAAAGCATATGTTTGGTCTCAAAACAGTGTCAATAAACATGTTTCATAATATCAAAATCTTATCAAGTATCTCCAGTGATCACTGTCAAGCTAGAAATCAACCACAAAAAGAAAATGATAAAAAGATCACAAAAAGATCACTAATATTTTGACTATTGGGCTAAGGTATAAATCAATAAGGAACTATAAAAATACCTGGAAATTAAAGGAACTGAACACATGGAATATGAGACCTACTGGATATAGCAAAAAATAGTACTTGGAGGTAAGTAAATAAGAATATAGGCCCATATCAAGAGACAGGAAAGAACTCAGATAGATAATGTAACTGTGCACTTTAGATAACTGAAAAAAGAACAACAAAGTCAAATGCCAGTAGAAGAAAACAAATAATAAAAACTGGAACAGATATAAATGGAATAGAATTCAAAAAGATATCCCAAAAGATCAATGAAACCAAAAGATGACTCTTGAAAAAATGAATAAAGTAGAGAACCCTCCAGCTAGGTTCAAATGAAGACTAGAGATAAACAATTTAGTAAATGAATCAGAAATGAAAGAAATGAAGTAAAAACAAATATCTCAGAAACACAGATGATTGTAAAGGTCTAATTCAAAGAACTATATGCCAACAAATTAAAGATGAAATGGATAAATTTTTAGAAGGATACCTTGGATAACTTTGGAAACTGAATCAGGAAAAAAATATATAAAACCTGAACAGACTAGTTACTAGAAAGAAAATAGAAATAGTAATCAAAATTCTTACACAACCAAATAACCATCACCAGATAATTTTACTAGTGAGTTCTACCAAACCCTCAAAGAGTAACCAACACTTATATTTCTCAAATTCTTCCTAAAGATTGATGAGGGAATGCTTCTAAAGACATTTTTATGTGGTCAATAGAAACTAATATGAAAAACAGATACAAAAAAGATAAAACTACAAACTAATATTCCTGTGAACATATATGCAAAAATCTTCCATAAAATCTTAGTAAGCTGAATTCAACAAACATTAAAAGGATCATGCATTATGACCCAGTGAAATTTATTCCAAGAGGTAAAGATGACTCAATATATGAAAGTCAACAATATAATCCACCACATCAGTAAAAGAAAAGATAAAAACCTTGATTAAGTCAATAAATGCAGGGAAAATACTTGATGAGATTCAACATGTATTTATGATAAAAATCCTTGAAAAATGGGGTAGAAGAAATATATTTAAACATAATAATGGCCATATATAACAAGCCCACAGCTAATATCAGACCCAATGTTGAAAACTGAAAGAAATTTTTTCCTCCAAGATGAACTATAAAACAAAGATGATCACTTTCACTAAAACTATTCAACATAGCATTAGAAGAGTAATCAAGCAAAACATATAAAAGGAATCTAAGTTGGGATAAAAAGTAAAACTATCACTACTTTAAGATGACATGATGAGATATAAAGATATAGATACATACATACATACATATATATATATATATATATATATATATTTATATAACCCTATGGACTCACTAAAAAACTATTGGAAACAGTAAGTCAGTGCAGTAAAATTTTAAAATTAATTACAAAAGCTAGCTGGTCCTGATATGCAAACAATGAACTTGAAGAGGAAGAAAGATGTGTATACATATGGAATGGACTACTTACTACTCAGTTATAAAAACAGACAGACTTATCATGAGATAACACTGATTAAACTACAAGGAATTATGCTAAACATGATAAGCTGAAAGGAGATAGACAAATACTATATGGTTTTGCTCATATATGGAATGTAGAGGAAAAAAAAGATTTGAACAAAAACAAACCCTAGAAGTCTAACTGAAAGAGGAGGAGGGTAAAGAGCAAAGTGGGGAGGGGGTCGGAACTGGACTGTGGATGCCTTAGTGCTGACTACAGTGAAGTCACATCTGAAGAGGTGGGAATCCTGTATTTCAGAGTCATTTACATAGTTGTAATCAAATGTTTACCTTAATTTGGGAATCATGGACTCATGGTTATATGATATTTTATTCTAGGATCTCTAATTTCTAAGCCATAACATGAGCATATATCCAAAATTACTTGAAGAGTTCATTGAAAGATTGAATAAGTTCACCAAGAGCTGTTAAAATACTTTATACAATTGTCTCTATTGGAGATATTTCACAAAACTCCTTGATCATTCACAAATTTTTTATGTACATTATACAGATTGACATGAATCAAAAAGTCCAAATACCACCACATAACAACTGAATCAAGCAAGTCAACTAAAGATTCATTTCTTTCTAAATGACTTCAAGACAGTATATGATAATCATCTCATTCCATTTGTCTTCCTTCAATTTCTAGTTCATTTTATTTTAATCTATCACTTACATAAATGAAAATGAACTATTCCTTCTTTTCAAAATTAAAATCTCCTATAAACATGAGATCATTGTTACCTCCTGACAAACTAAATAAGTCAACTTCCTTTTAGTCTTTGTTCAGCTTCCACTTTTCATTCTGGTAATTATCTGTATCTTCTCTTCAGATTACCTTCAATCCTAAAAGAGAATTCACTAAAAATATTAGCAGGACTATAGAACATAGTTTTATGGTATTAAGTAGGAATGCAGATATGAAAGATATGTTAATAATGAAATATGTTATACTTAAGTTATTAATATGGAAACATTTTGAATGTTATGTTTATCTTCATTTATTTTTACCTTTTTATTGACTTACCACTATTTTACAAAACTATAAATGAAACTATTAAAATTTCAAATTTCAATAAATATAACTTCTATGAGTAGAATATTTTACTATTTAAAAACAATCTTATGGGAAAATTTGGGGAACCCCATATTAGTTTTAAAAATTCTACATTTCTAATATCTTACAATATAGTATAATAGGTTTGGCATTCTGAATGACCTTTTACAAAATGAAATATAAAGTTTTAGGGGGTAAATAATTCCTTTATAAATATCAATAAAAGCTCTGTATTGAAAAATTCATTGAATGTATGAAATTTGAAAATTCAAACCAGCAAGAATTCTCTGGGAAAAAGTTAACTGGGGAGATGTTATGTAGGTATCAATATTTGAAAACTGGAATTTAGTCCATGGCATTGGTTGAACAGATTAGTGAAGGGCTGAGAAGCTAAATAGCTGTCATTGAGGTAAGATTAGCAAAAGGACGTACTTGGTACCCCTGGCTTGTGAGAGAAAGGAAAAGACTCATGAGGAGCCAGGCCATATAGAAGACACCAGAGCCTTGATGGGTCAGCAGGTGGGAGCAAGATACCAGAGTGGAGAAGCTGTGGAGACAAAAATAAGTTGGTAGTTCCTCAAATTTCCCTTTTTCCCATGTAATATCCCACTCACTGGCCAGACATGAGGAGCCAATTGACAAGGGCATCTGAGAAACAAATGTTACAGGAAGCAAACCCTGTATACTACAGCAGGGAAAGAGAGGAAGTGAATTTATAGATACTTACCCATGACCATCTTACTTACTGATTTTTATTTAGAGTATATTCTGACACTAAACTGCTTGTTCTCAAATTCTAACTTTGCTACTTTTTATGTGTGTAGTCTTAGGTAAGTGACTTAATCTCTCAAGGTCTCATTTTCTCAACTGTAAAATGAGGATCAAGTAGTAATGACATATACTTGTAAGTCTATGGTGAAGACTAAATACAATAATGCTTTTTTTCATTCTCATTATTACTTTGCATATTTTTATTATCATTATTACAGTAAGGGGAATTGTACCAGATAATATGAGAAATAAAGTAAAACTCTTACAGTCCTCAAATGTGTAAATAATTTATTCTATGAAGAAAATATTGACAAATAATTTGATACTACTATACAGAAGGAAACGAAAATATTATATACCAACTGTTTGGAACCAGTATATATTGCTTCCAAATTGCAAATTGAAAGGAATGATATTCTGCAAAATTACATTTAAATATTGGTAGTATAATAATGTTAAATTCATTTTATCTAGATTTGTGGGCAAGAGATCATATTGCTTTATATATTATTTTCAGATCATGAAAGTAGTAATATACACTGTAGGCAATTACAATATTATGGAATGAAACAAACAAGAAAGCAATTGTCAATAATTTAGAAACATTTTAAAGTGAACACATAAAATTTGATTCATTTTTTGCCAGTTTCTCTTTAGTAAGTGTACAATGCATAAAAGTTATTTCATTAATGGCTCATATAAAAAAATGGACATCAAGGAGTGCTGCAAAGATGTGGAGAAAAGGGAATACTTTTGTACTGCTAGTGGGAATGCAAACTGGTCCAGCCACATGGAAAGCTGTGTGGAGGACCCTCAAACTATCAAAAACGGAACTACCATTCAATTCAGCAATTCTACTTCTGGGGATCTACACAAAGTATCCAAAAACACTAAATCAAAAGGACACCCGTACCCCTATGTTTATTGTAACACTGTTACTACAATAGTCAGAATATGAAAACAACCTAAATGTCTCCAAACGAATGAATCAAAAAGTTGTGATATATTTACACAATGGAATATTATTCAGCAACCAAAAATACAAACTTAAGTCATTTGCAGTAACATGGGAGCAGCTAGAAGGAATTATACTAGTGGAAATAAGCTTGATAAATACCTGATGGTCACATTTATATGTCAGATATAGGGGAAACAAACAAAAGGACAAGAAAAAGTTAAAAGTAACAAACTGACAACAGAACTAAAGCATACAGCAATGGACTGGGAAGGAGGGAGGGTGAAATTAGGGGAGGAATGAGCACAAGAGAGAGGGATGATGTTTCATGGATGACATGGTGGTGGGAGAACTTGGGGTATAAAAAATGTAAAAAAACATATATATGTAATAAAATATTTCATTAATAATAAAATAACAGATAAACTATAAATTATAGTTTTCAATATATCAAAAGTATTTTTAATGAGTAAATATAAAAAATAATCTAATAATCTAATTCCTGTTCCACTGAGTCCTTGATACTGTTGTGGCTTTATTATGATAGAACTGATGTCTTTGGTCCTGAAATCAGGTAATGAAACAGGCAAAGCAGAAAACTTAATTAAACTTGAAATTGGGAGCAAATGGCCCTTAAAACCCAGCCAACCACCACCAGGTTTATCCCAGCCCATGCATAAGCAGTAACAAGACCACATGATCTTAACAAGGGGCAAGAACAAATTTACTCATTAAAAGACAATATAAACAAAAGTCACTGAACATACAATGAACCCCCTTTGATTAACTTACCAAATAGTTCAGTCTCTAATCCCAAAACCCCACATGGGTCCTTAGTCACATGTGTGCTCACAAAATGGTGGCTATCCCACCTTCAATTTGGATGAAGGAACCAAGATGTTGTCATCACTCCTCCCTCAAAAGTGGGAGATTCAAATTCAATAAAGAAACCGAGATGGCATCACCAGTCCTCCTCTGAAAGACACAGCTCCAGCAGTCTTCTCTTTTTTCAGCTTCAATGCTAAAGTAGCCCAAAACCAGCAAGACTCACTTGATACAACAGCAGCACTAAAGCAACCACTTTAGATGTCTCACAATGAAAGCAGCAACACAAGTTCTCTTCAGGTTTTCAGACATTTCCCAAACTTCACAGTTTCAAAGTTATAGCAAGCTTTCAAGTACCACATTTCGAATTCAGCTTATAAAGGTCAAAAGTTTCTTCAATATGATTTCCCTGGGCTCTTCACTGACCTGGGCTGGGGATGAAAGTCCACAGTGTGGCTTCTTTCCCTGCCCTGCGTCCCCACATGACTGGAGCAACTTTGAAGCCTCCAGGTTCCCTGCTGCTCCCCTGCTGTCCCCTTCTCATCTCCAACTCTCTCTCTTCCTTTCTCACCTCTTAAATCCTGTCTGTTCCTTAAGTGAGAAGTTTTTGCTTCCCTTCTCCAAGTCTCCACCCACCAGGGCACATTGGCTGCCAATCCAATGCACCATGCCAAGGGCCACGACCTCCCAGTTACACCACAACACCCCAATCACTCCTTCTCTGAAACTTGGTCTTGCAATTCACTTTGACTGTATTTGCCAGTTCTAATCCTGAATCCTAGGGAGTTTGCTTCATTTCCAGTGTCTTGTACCTCTGCCACCACCATGAAAAAAACCTTACTTTGGCTAAACCATTGCTTTCAGAAAGATGGAATATATATAGCAAACACCATGACATGTGGAGTTTTAATATAAAGCAGTGATCCCTGATGCCACAGAAACCTATAATTGAAAAATAAATGCTTATTTTTATCTGCACAGAAGTGTTAGTAAAGGTAAAGTTTGTTAAATCATTTTAAATGAAAGTATAAATTTGCATATTCATAGCAATGTATGTGATAAAAAGATCTCATCTTATTTTGGATTTCAAAACTTCTTTATTATTATTTACATGCGTGAGTGTTACAGTCTATTTTACTTAGATGACTGCACTTTCCTGACCATGTCCCACGTTTTCTAACCTATGAGCTCATGCGTCCCTTTGTTCCTGCATAGTAGGAGTTTTTCATTGATGAATAAGCAAAACCTATTTCCAAAAAGTTTCAACAAAGAGGCATTTTGCTGTCTAACATAACTGAAAAGTTTACATGTTAATTTGAAAAACAGTGAATGGAGAGGTTTTAATATTGTTATCAAAATGTGAATATGACTACCACCTCTTCCTCTACCTCCTCCTCCTCCTCTTTCCCCTTCTACTTCCCCTCCCATCCCCTTCTCCCCCCTCCTCCTTTTCTTCTCCCTGTCTTTATCTTTTTCTCTATTCATCTGTTTCATTCTCCTTTGTGGTTGCTTCACTTTACCTTCAACATCTCGTCATGCAGTAAAACATAACTCCAAGTTTAGTAACTGCTGTAAGAAACCCTTTCCCACCCCATTGAATCAGATATCATCAAGGTAATAATCCTTTCCTGGTGTCAAAATGGATCAACACTAAACATATCATACAGCCTGAGAGTACAAGAAAGTTATCCTTGGAGAAAAATCAAGGTGATGATCCCTTGAAGGCTAGAAAAGGTTTCTGAGCAGATTTGCAACTATATGACCTTGTCTAAATGTTACTGATGCTTCAAAATTTATGTAATAGAAATCTTTCACTTTCCTTCTCTTAACCCCCAATCTATATTGTTTATACCTCTCCTATGGCAATAACCATATCTAAATTGAATTGTATTTTTTTTGTAATATTAGCTTCTTTACTCCAACCAATATTTATTACAGTATATTAATGGGCCCCTCATGGGTCATTGAGTGTGTAGTAGAAATCAATTGTTCTATTGAATTAGATAGAATTGTTATTTAACATCAAATATGAGAGGTTTATGAACCAAGCAAAATTAATTTAAAGTCATAAGCAACTGTAATTAACTTTATAAAGATAGTTAAGGTCTTTGGGAGGTAGAAAGTAATAATTTGTGTTCATATAAATACAGAAAATTAAAATTTGTAGTAAAAATTAAATATTTCACTGATCTTCATTTTGTATGTAATTATTTTTTTTAATTATGGAAAGCAGGAAATACTAAAAAAATGTTAAAAATGAGAGAATCGGAAAGAAAAAAAACAGTCTGGACAAAGAGAAAATCAGGCAGGGCAAGAGGGAAAGGTGTCAGAGAGGAGTTACAAAAGAAATAGTATGAAAATCAAGAAATAAAAATGAAGAATAAAAAATTATTCCTACACATTAGAGACAAGAACAAAGAAATAAGGAGGGCAACAGAAAAATCTGATCATGCAGGATAAAAATAATCTTAGGCTACTATTAATACTAATAGGTAAATATAAATTTGAGGAGACAGTTATTACAGGATTGCAGATAAGAATGGCACTATAGATTTGCTGAGTGAATAAAGTCTGATTTTTAAAATATATACTACAAGAATCTTGCATTAATTGATAGTCATGTTATAGCAATTATTGAAGGACATTATCAAAGGAAAAAATATAAATTACAAATAAGCATGAGAATTAAAAACTTAATTATAGTAGATTTTGCATAGAAAAATGTTTATCACTTTTTATCAGAGAAATGCAAGTCAGATGCATATATTTGTGAATGGCCCATAGCAAAAAAAATCAAAAACAGTAAGGGTTGGCAAGGGTGTTCAGAAAAAAGAACCCACATACAATTTCGGTAGGAATGTAGCTCTTAGGGAAAAATTATGGAGCTTTCTTAAAGCATTGAGTATGGGTCTACCAAATTATCTAAAATTGCCTTCCCTAGATTGCTACTTGAAGAACATAAAAACACTAACTTTAAGAAATATACACTATCTATGTTTATTAAAGCACAATGTACAGTAGCCAAGTGATGAAAACAATGAGTGGATATATATATATATATATAGTTATGCATAGACATTTACATATATAGTGGAATACTACTGTTCAGCTATAAAATATGATGAAACT
Source organism: Uropsilus gracilis (assembly GCA_004024945.1). NCBI lineage: Eukaryota > Metazoa > Chordata > Mammalia > Eulipotyphla > Talpidae > Uropsilus > Uropsilus gracilis. Next base: position 14,827 of record PVHY01012922.1, on the reverse strand, counting down.
GCCATTTGTGATAAATTTAATGAACTGAGGGGATTATGCTATTTGTCAGTCATATGGAGAAAGACAGATACAGATGGTCCATGTGGAATATGAAGAAACAAAGCAAAATGTCAAGCAAAAACAAACCCTTGAATTCTGACAGCAGCACTAAGACTACCATAAGGGGAGGGTTTAGGGTGGGAGCAAAGAGTATAAAGGGGCCAATGGACTATGTTGGTGGAATATTGGGGCTTTATTAGTGGGCTTGGTGTGACAACACAGGTTTGTAGATGTTTGAACTATACCTGTAACACATATACAGTGAGGTAAACCAACATTACCTCAATAAACATAATAAAACCACAACAAAATAAAGATGGGAACATACAATTTTAATGACAGGGGAGAAAGCAGTGGGCATGAAGCTCAAGATAGAGAATAGGTAAGAGGTACATTTCTGAGAGGAAGCTATGTGGTGAGTCATTGTATAACAATAATGAGAAGAGAGTGAACATTGTTATGGGAATAACCTTGCTTCATGTTTTTAAATAAAAGTAATAGAAGAAAAAGACTAGGTAGGAATGAGAAAAAAGTAGGTTTGGTAAAAGATGAAAACAGATGTCACAAAAATAAAATGTGATAACTTTAAGAAAGAGCATTCAGTCACTTCATATAAAGCAGAGATCATAGTGAAGAGTGCATGAGGACTTTGTTGAAAAAATATGTATGATAGTTATGTGTCCTTGACAAGTCACGAAACATTTCTTGCTTCAGCTTTATCATCTATACAAGGAGGTGGTATAATCATATGACCCTCAAATTATCTTCTATTGGTATCACTCTGGATATGGCCACTTCTCAGGCAGAAATGACATCAGGAATTTAAAGCATTATGAAATGACTGAGTTATAAGAAAGGGGAGGCAAATATGGCTATGATATTAAAAATATTAGTTATATACTTAAGGAGAAAGCTGATGAATAGAAGGATTCTCTTTCTTTAGCTGGAAAAGATCTGAGCTTTCTTTGTAGTAAGAAAGTAAGACTTTGTAGAAGAAAACAAAGCTACATATTAGGAGCATAGTAAATAGAGCAAATTTGCTGTGCAAAGAAGGGATTCAGGTTTAGATTTTACCAGAGTATTTATCAAATGCTCCCTCCATAGCAAGCACTATGTGAAGTACTTTTTCAGGTGACACCTCATTTAATTTTCATTGCAATTCTGTGAGGGAAGAATTATTAGTACTATCTTCTAGAAAGGTAATGGTTAAGATCATGAATATTGAAGCTATAGTTCTAGGTTCAGATCTCAATACTAATATCTAATTAGCTATGAAATTTTGAGCAAGGTATCTTACTTTTTTCTTTATCCACTCTTCATACGTAAAATAGTATCAATCTCATGGAATATTTGTTAGCATTAAAGGAATAATGCATTTGAAATATCACTTTTACAGTAAATATTTCCTAACAACAGTTCCCAACTAGGGATAATTTTGTCCTGCAGGGAACACTTGGCAATGTCTAGAGTCATTTTTAATTATCACTACTGGTACATGTTAATGGCATCTAAGCTACTAAATATACCAAATTTATAGAAAATATCATCACTGCAAAGAATTATCTGGTACATATGACAATAGTGCCAAGATTCAGAATCCCTATTTTATAGAAATTAGCTTTTATTTATGTTGTCATTTAAGAGGGAACTAAAGGGCATAGAAGCTTAATAACTTAGCCAAAATGACACCATTAGAAAATAATAAAACAAGGCTTTGAATCATTTGTTTTCATTCCCCATCTGAATCAAATTCAGTTAAACTTTCCACTGTATCACAACTGTCCAGATCTTTGTTATGACACCATTCACTAATGAAGGGAACCAAGCCTCTTTGAGGAAGTGGTTGATTTCAGAGTTAGGATAGAAGATGTACAAGATGATCTTGGATTTTCTTGTAATACCAAAGATAAGAGCTTACTATCCTTCCCCCCCAAAAAAGAGAGAGACAACTAGCAAAAGTCAAAATGATATAGGGAACCAAAGGAAAGAATTCTCAGTAATAAATTTGGTACAAATTTGACCAAATTTTAGTAATGATATAGTATGGAATTATAGTCCAAATATATACAAAATAATATAATATACATGCTAATAAATAAAAACAAGTTATAGTATAAAATAAATATCCATAGTTCATACTGACATAAATAAATAACTGAATAAAATAAATGGGAAAATAGACAAATATTTTATGCAGAAGAATTGCAAATAATTCAAACAGAGATTGTCCCCTCAAGAAAGAAGAGAATAACTCCCTACTTACTTTTTGTGAACTGTAAGTAGTGATTTCTGTTCAAAAAATACCACAAATAGGAGAAAAAAGATTTCAGAGGAGAAAACATAACATACCTACTCAAGTTATCAAGGTTAGTGTACCCATATAGTCATGTTACCAGTATAGTCCTTTGATGCGATATGATAAAATACTTCTTCTATGATCTCCTCCAAACATGAAACTTTTGTGTGTCATCATTAGAAAATATCAAATTCCATCTAGCACATTTTGCAAAATGATCAGTGTGGTCAACAAAAACTTAAGGTAGAAGCGGATGGATGCAAGAAACTTAAGAGGGAAATTTTTCTTTGGTAGGAAATAGAGTATGTAAGTAAATATATATGATAAATATATATGATGTATTTTTGATGTTTTATCTTTAATGGATTTCTATTATATCTTTTCTTAAACTTTATCTAAAATATTCAACTCATTCCTCCATGTTTCCTTAATTTTCAAGAAAAAATATATTTTACAGAAATATTCTTTTAGTTGTTTCAACCAAGTAGTGAAAAGTGCTCTCTTAGCTAAAAAGAGTGAATCTACAATGTAGTCCACTATTTAGATTTAAAATACATTTTTTCCTGTGTATTGTAATGGGATGCATTATCATTAATCTGTGGATGGAAAAGTGTACTCTAAAGACAAAAAAGGTTAAGGGATTTCTGAAGTGCTGGAATGAAACTCCTCGCAGCTATTTTAGAAAATGCCAAAAGACAGGAAAATGTGAAAAGACTTGCATAGACTTTTCTTCCATTCATGGACCAAAGTGAGTCTAGCATTTTCCCAGATGTCAAAGGACAAACTGACCTAGTTGCTCAGCACTGTTTTCAGAAAGTTAACAACCAGACATAGAAATGAAATAGTAAGCATAACACTACATCCTCAAATGTTGATAGAAGGACTATACTCTTGAATGTTGATAGAAGATATTTTATTTATTATATTTTTAATGGACTGCATATTTATATATATTTATAAAACATTGTTGTATACCCTGAGGTTCTCCATTACCTTATCACCCATGAACCATTGATAGCAGATATTTTAATGATAAAAACAAAAGCCCAACATTGATAGATTATTAAGATATATTGACATGTATGTTTATGTGTATGTATATACTATTGGACTACGAATATAACTTCATAATGATTGGATGACTTGAAGTGACCAATGGAATAGAAAAATAAGGAATAATTTTAATAAGTTCTGGTATCTCAGGAAGTAATGATTTTCTTATCTGAGAAACTTAGAGGAATCTTGGTTTGTTTAAATAAACAGAAAGAAATGTAGCTATGTTTGATTCAACATATCCTCTATAGGTGAAATACTGAGACCAACTGCAAAATGTCTGACAAAACTAAGCCACTAGCTCTCTCTCCCTCTCCCCTGTGCAAAGTTAGTGGGACAATATGGATTCTATTAATGTTTCTGGGAAACACAATTGGTTTCAGGAGGTCATGGCAAGCACAGATGCCCAAAGTGGCATTTACTCCCTGCCTACTTGGCCCAGTAAGTAAAGGGTAGGGTTCTTCTTTGGCTGACTCTTAGCAAATGCAACTGTACCAGACAAAGAATGGTGGTCCTCTGCCAGCTGATTTCTGGCCACTACTTGCTGTCTTTGGCTTCAGATGCTTCCTATTTCACCCCAGGCCACTGTACCTCTGAACTAGCAAAGTATGACTACAGTAAATCTCAGCTTTTCATACTTTTTTTGTGCTTCAAAGGGTTTGAACAGAAAAATCAATAGTCTTTTACAGTTCCCTATCAGCTTCTTGTTTTGGACAAGATGAGTTATTTTTTTTTTTGCCTCAAGTGTGCCCAAAGAGATAGAAAATTCATCGTCAATACAGAAGCTATGACCCCTGCACTGGAAGTGTTATTTGTTCATAAAATTTAGGCATTTCAATTAGCTGTGTCTGAAAAATACAGAAGTTAAGAATGGCCTAAACTCTTTAAGGGTAGTTCCTTCTTTTACTTTGTTGCAAATCTTCAGCAACCTTGGCAAATATGCCAAACTACCACTTAGGGGCTATTGTTTCAAGGCCCAGGTGGGGAAGATAAAAATGAATCAGCAGGAGGGTATGTGTGGGGAAATTGGAGCCTCTGGTTTTCAGGAGGGGAGGGGAGCAAGAAAAAGGTGATAGAAAGATGAGCAAAGAGAGGGAGGAACTAGCTGGTGTGTAGTCATATGCCAGAATGGCAGGCTGGGGGTGACCAGGGGCTGCTGAGGGCAGACCTGGTGAATGTGGATAGATGCAACCGAAAGTGAGTCTGTTAAAGGAAGAAAATTTGAAGAACCTTGGAGAAGCTGAGCAACTTGGAATGCTGGAAAGAAACCAAAGAGAAAACAGAAAAGACTGGATTTTGCAGAGTGCCTGCCTCAGATTTGGAGGGACAAAGGAACACCAGCTTTGGGATCTTTGGGACTAAAAATAGTGACTGGGATAAGGTAACTGGCCACTTGTAGTGTTAAGGACTTTTTGTTTTCCTGGTTAATTTTCCTTGTTAACAAAATCCTGTTGTTTAAATTGTATTTGACTGGCAACTGCTATGCGTGGGTGGTAAGAATCTGAAATAATCTGGGTAGCAGAATCTGCATTTTAAAAGTATCACTTTTTTTTTTTTCCTTTGGCTTGCTGGTTGGAAGTTTCTGATCCATTTGCACCCAATATCTATACCAGTTACTTTATTACAAGGAAAAGGACTGTTTTCAATGGTTGGAGCTGAAGTATCATTTAAAATATATTTTGAAGTATATCAGAAACTGAAGTATATTTTGAAACTCTTGTAAATTCAATAAGATTCTAAATAAAATTGTATATACAATAAAGTTGTGATGAAAAGAGGCCAAACTGATATCAACTACACCATAACTTAAAGAAGATTAAAAAAAAAAAGATTGTAAATTAAAATCAATGAAAGAAGCAGTGGAGAAAGGTTTGGTTTTTCTATTGTAACAAGTTGATTTTTAGAAGTTTGACATGATCAGTAAATTCTCCAAGAATTTATATATAATATATATAAAGAGGTACAGAAGTGAAAATGAAAAGATGAAGTACAGACAAAACAAAATTTCAAAAACTTTTGTTTGATGTGATAGAGATTTCAGAAAGCAAAATAAAGTCAAAGAGAAGTATCAATGAAAAGAGACTTAAGGAAACTTAGTAAACTAAAAGATGCCTCAGTTTTAACTAAAATGAACCCACTGAACTCAAGGCAAAGTAAATAAAAGAAAATTAATAGCATAAATTTAAAGAAAATAAATTCAATAAGGAACTCTTCAACTATAGAAAATTTCAAGAAAGCTCAGAAACTACACAGAAAGAAAAACAATGAAATTTCAATGTATCTGAAGCTTGAACAAAACGATGAAAATCAGTCTAAAAATGATACTTTTCATGTTTCTGTTATTAAACGCAAACTGTGTGGTAAAACTTAAGAAAAGCAGGAGAAGGCCGGGCATGGTGGCTTGTGCCTGTAAGCTTCAGCCTATTAAGCAGCCAGGGCTAGGGATTGCGGTTCGAGTCCCGCCTGGGACCCGTAGCGAGACCTAGTTCCAAAAAAATAGCTGGGTGTGGGGGCGCACAACTGTAATCCCAGCTACCTGGAAAGCTGAGGCTGGAGATTGCTTGAGTCTGTGGTACCCCGGGCAATGAGAGCCTGCAGTTGCACAGGCAAAAATAGCAAGACCTAGTCTAAAAAAAAAAAAAAAAAAAAAAAAAAAAAAAAAAAAAAAAAAAAAAAAAAAAAAAAAAAAGCAGGAGAAACGAAATAAAAGAATGAAATATTTTTATATATTTCAGTTATAAAAATATCTATTACTAATGAAAATCTATAGATAATCATAAAGGCTAGGAATTATTCCTCTAATTGTTGGTGAATTTAAACAACAGAAAAATAATTTGAACACTAGTATAATGATACATCGATGAAAGTTTTTAAAGAGACTGTCATATAGCTATAATAATAATGTTAAAAAGTTGTAGTGATGTTTTTCATAGAAAATATAAATTGATAGGAGTTTCTAAACCAATAGTCATGGAAGTAAATGAACTGTGTTTTGTTTTTTTTTTTAAAGACTTCTGTCTAGATAGTTTCACAGGTGAATCCTTTTTGTTCTTCTTTACTTGCTTGTTTCCCTACTTGAAGTATGAATAGCTAAAGAATATCCCTCCAACCTGGGATGAGAGATGCCCTAAGATTTTATGTAATAAAACATAAAATTGCTAGATTTAAAGTTGCTGTGACATCCCCCAAAATGATGAAAGGCAGAAAAAGTTGTGATATATTTACATAATGGAATATTATTCTGCAATCAAAACCAACAAATATGAAGCATTTGTGATAACATGGATATACCTAGAGGGAATTATATTAGCAGAAATAAGTCAGAAAAAAAGACAGAAACAATATGATATCACCTATAGATATGACATAGGATTGACAGGCAAAAGACCAGGAAAAAACCAGGGCAAGATGACAGTAGAGGGGAGGCAAGATGATGGGGAGGGGTGAGTCGAGGAAGGAAGAAGATCGAGATGAAGGGTTGCAGAAGATAGGGTGGAGGGAGAACCCTGGCAATGATCTAATATATATATATATATATATATATATATATATATACACATATATATATATACATATATATACATACATACATACACACACACACTAAACAATCCCCAGCCTCAGCTTCCCAGGAGCCGGAATTACAGGCACACGCCACCAAGCCCAGCTATTTTTTTGGGACTAGGTCTCACTAGTCCCTGGCGGCACTGGAACTGCAATCCCTCGCCCCAGTTGTGGCTTCCTGAGCTGCCACCTACAGGCATGTGCCACCATGCCCGGCCTGGGAAATATGTAAACATCAAAGTGATTAATAAAAATTTAAAAAAATAAAGTTACTGTGTCCTATATATGATGTTACATGATTGGTATGATACTACCATATATATATCAATAATCTGAGTTTATTTTAATTACAGTAAAATAACTAGAATGTGTACATGTAGAAAATTATTATGATACTAAATTCCATATATGCATATATAAACTAGATTGTGTATATAAATATTAAAAAGTAATAATTTAACACAAATGTCACATGGTAAACAGGTGAATGGATTTAATTTAATTTAAAGCCAAGTAAATTAGTAATGATAGAGGCTTCTTATCAGTTCTGCTTTGCCTGGAGGCAAGGATTTAAAAGGAAGCAGTTACATTCCTGTCTGGGTAGTAGATTTTGTTATCAAGTCTACAATGAGAAGGTTGGTTCATGTAAAAATCTCATCAATGTTCACAGGTTTTTTTTAGCATTCTATTTACTGATATAAATAGATATTGCTGACCCAATATTTATTGGCATTTAGCAAGTCAGGCTGCCTCAGCTTACTTGACTTATAAAGATTATGTCTTCTTTTTTTTTCCTAGTCAAGCACATCGAGCATAAAGGACTTAGAATGTCAGTGTATTTGTTAGAAGATCTCTGAAGAATGTTTTAATTATATTATTTAATAGTTGTTTCAGAAATGTCCCAATACTGTTCATCATTTGTGAATGACTTTCTTGGTTAGAGTGGTTGTCCTAGGACTGGTTTAAATAAGATTTCACTTTAAAAGTTTTTTGACACTTACATGAAAATTTATGGTTACAGGTCCAAAGTAATGTATCAAAATGAATGTATGATGGTCTATGAAAACATTCTTGAAGATTGTACTTGAAGAAGTGGAGTGTAAAATATGTTACTGAAGCCAACCTTGACAAGATATTTGTGAAAATCGTTTTTATGATGTGGTAGATAACTTCTCATGTTTAAATGTTGATTGCCAGTGATATGTTCAGTTTGTCTTTGCTTATAGGAGTTGAGGCTTTGTTTATGTGCTTGCTTGGTTTCATGTACACATTACTGTAAAGAGCTGGGCACAAGGTTGCGAGAAAGGATGAGCAAGAGAAATTAACACAGTCAAAGACTGCGGGCTATCAGAAGCATGGCTGGTAGCAACTTTAGGATAAATTACTAGGCCTTTTATAGGGTTTAGGCAAGGGGGGAAAAAGGTGGCCAAAAGAATATTTTGCAACTAATTAACTAGGGAAGACTAATAAGGGGTAATATAATTTGGGTAAAACATTGGTTCCTATGAGATAATGGCAGGCAGGGGATTTACCCATACATTGTTGGTAACTTCTAAGGAATGTTTCTTAAGGTAAATATTGGGGGAATGGAGAAGCTGCTCTTTGCTCTCTAAACATTTGTCATGTTAGTTAAGTCTTCAGTGTTCTGAAGCCACATAATATAGTAAAATAAAGTTTTCTTCATTTCACAGTCATGAGTCCTTTCTGGTCTCAGCTGGCAGCCTCTGACACATTACAATAAAAACTTAAAAGAAAAACAGACTGGAAAATTGAGGAGTGCCCTGAGAGTCATGTGATTATGGTTCAAAGTGACAGTCACTGTATATGAACAACCCCCCTTACCCCCCAAAAAAATGCTTTGCAATTCTAGAGTCTGATTCCTTCTATCAACTGGAATTTAAGGTACCCTTCCACTATCATAGCAGGACATATACAATAAAATCAGTTTGTAAACTAGATGTTTCTCTCAGAATAAATACAGTTAGGCGGTTGGAATTGCTAAAGATTCTAAAAAGGAGAAAACTTCTAGAATTCTATTGAGAAATCAGGTGGCAATGATTTCCTTAAAGGTAGATATAAACATATACAGCTGCAAAAACACATCTTTCAGCAAAGAGACTGTGGAGAGGAAAGCAACCAGTGTCTTTGAAATTAGCGACCTTGATTCATACAAATAACCAGCCATGTTTGAACAATGCAAAAAAATAAATCAGGACTCAATTTGACATAAGGTAACATTCATAAGGTAGTGTTTCTACTAACACTAACCATGGGATAAAATACATCTGAACTCTTTTTTCATGGTAGTGAACTGGGTAACAAAACAAAAAAAAGCAGGGTACTTACCTAAACTTACAAATGGAAGCAGCTGATCCTTTATACTCAGTTATTCCTTAGGTTCGTCATCTCTTGCGAGTAGTAGCAAAACCACACTAACTTTAAGAAGAGGCAAAAAACAGACTTATTCATTAAAAAGACAAAATAAACAAAAGTCACCTTGGGTACAAGTAATTCCTGTGATAATCTTACAAAACAGTTGAATCTCTAGTGAGTTCTAAGCCATATGTGTCCACAAAATGGCAGCCATCCCACCTTCCATCCAGATTAAGGAACCAAGATGGCACATGGTGTCATCGATCCTTTTTCAGAAGCTGGAGTTTCAAATCCAACAAAGAAACCAGGATGGTGTCTTCAATTCTCCTCCAAAAGACACAGCTCCATCATTCTTTCAGTTTCAACTCTAAAGTGGCTCCAAACCAGCAAGACTCACTCGATACAACAGCAGCAACCACTTCAGACTTCTTGAAACAGGGTGAGAGAAAAACTTTATGCCTTGACTTAAACACATACACGCCTGCTTCTCTCTGCTTAGCAGGCTGCAAACTGTTCCTTAGGAATTACCTTTAACTTGAAGTAGACTTACCTATGCCTGCTTCTCTCCCTAGGAAGCAGGCTACAAACAGTTAATTAGCATTTTCACTGTTTACCTTCTATTGGTATGTAAAACTCAGCTACCAGCTTCTCTCAGCTCTCTCTCTTCCCCTCTTTCAGACCTAAAAAGTAAAACTTAGAAACACAGTTTAAACTTTACACTAGTTTGCTTCAGTTTACCCTTTTAAACCTTAGTGGGTCCTTTCCACCATCCCCAGCCTTCTCAACCAAAATACCAAGTCAAAGCAAGACTATCAGTGCAGACTAATTTATTTCTAATAAAGTGATTTCCATATTGCTACAAAAGAAACATGTAAGTAAAACTGATTACTTTAACATTGTCCAAAACCTTTCTCAGCATTGTCCAAAATCCTTTCCCAGATTGCCCAAAAATTCTCATTCCTGATCATCTCAGTCCTGATTATCTCACCAATGTCCAGTCAGAGTTCATCTCCAGATACTTGAAGACATGTTCTTTTGGCTGCTCCCTTGGCTTGCCCCTCCTTGTATTCCACGCTGTCTTCTCCTTGTCCTCCGGGGTAGCAGGAACTCCATGCTGCCGAACCAGCAAAGTTCACTTTCTTTTCACACCTGACTTTTGCACGGCCTCTTCCAGACACAAGTCAAACTCAGCAAAACAAACTCCAACATGGAGTTCAAATCTGTAAACTCCTTAACTGCATTTAGCACACATGCTGCCAGTCTGGGCCAGCCAAAGGCTGTAGGCCCAGGCCTTGACCACATGGATCACATCTTTACCCTACAAAATGGCCGATCCAAATCAGAATTCAAATCTCTCTCCTCCATCAATCTCTCTATCTGACCTCCATATGGATCTCTCTCTTTGTTTCCATACCCTTTATATACCCTAATTTCCTGCCTTCCAGAAACTGCAGCACCTGGACCATTTCACTTCTTCCTCTCCTTGCATCTTTCTGAAAGGAAATTCTAATTAAGGTCATTCTCACATTTTAGCATATATGTCCTTAAAATCTGCAATCTTAAACAGGAGACAATGGGGGGGGTAGCACCTTCTATCATTATCACAATGAAAACAGCAACACAGCAAGGTCTCTTCAAGTCTCTAGACAAGTCCCAAACATCACAGTTTCAAAGTTAAAACAAGTTTTCAAGTACCACGTTTCCAAGTCAACTTACACAAGTCACAGGTTTCTCTAACATGCTTCCCCAGGCTCCTCACCAGCCCAGGTTAGGGATGGAAGCCCTTAGGGTGACTATCTTCTCTGCCCTACTGCTACACATGGCAGTAACAGCTCCAAGGCTTTCAGCCTCTCTGCTGCTCCTCTGCTCTCTCCTCTCCTTGCCTTTCTTTCTGTCTCTGTCTACTCCTCCTTAAATTCCCTCACACTCTTCTCTTGAGAGTAGACTTAACTTCCCTTCTCCAAGTCTCCACCCAATGGGGCACAATGGTTGCCATTCTAATGCAGCACCTCCCTGCTAAGGGCCACAGGCCCCCAATTTCAGCACAGTATCCTTATCAGTAAGGTTTTATTTTTCTCAAAAAATCATTTTATAAAAATTTTGTAAAGTCCCAACTTGTAGAACTAACGCTCCTTAATATTTTTATTGACCAGGGAATTGACACCACATTCCTAGTTTAATCTCCTGCCTAGAATTGGCAGATTTAGGTTCAGCAGATATACTTTTGCAACCCCACCTGGAGTATTCAAGCAATGTATCTTTTCTTTATTTCAATTTAGTTAAAGCAGCTTTAAATCCCTTATTCTCCAGGCTAGCAAGAAATTCAAGGTCAAGTGCTTGATATCATTTCCCAGAATTTTACACTCACCAAAATATAGTTTGGGCAACACAGATTAACTTCTGTGTCCCTCCTTTGTAACTTGTTGTGGTGCACAAGTGACTGTGATTCAACTTCCCCAGACCTAGGAACACTCTTTCCCTTTGACTTTGCTGGCTCCCTGGACCTTGACTTCCAATGCATTAGGGGAGCCTAGATTTCAAAATCTCAGTCCTTGTCTCTTTTACAAAGCAGCTTTCCACTTCCTGACCACTAAACTTCTGGGAAACAAAAAAAGACAAGCTATATATGTGACATTTCTCTCTTTTTGCCTTGAAGCAAGGGGACTCGTGCGCATGTGTATGTGTGTGCGTGTGTGTGTGTGTGTGTGTGCAAATAATTGAGGGATATAGTAAAAAAAATATTGTGAGGTCAAAAACAGATATGTACTTGTTCTTAGGTAGTGTAGTTAGCATCTGTTATAGAATGCTCTCTAAATAAGGCTTATCTCTCTGCACATTAATAATGAGGGTGCTTCATCTGTTCTCACAGTGGATGAAAGAAAAGCATTTTCTGGAGTGATCAAAGGGATTAATGGAACATTTATATATACTCAGAACAAAGATTTAAAAGGTCACTATTTTATGGGCATTAGAGGAAAGCAGGTATTATGAATTTAAGAAACATTCTATAGGTCTTGAAACATATGCTAGGAATTTAGAAAAATTTAAGGCTTATTCTGACTTTTTTCAACCAAATCATTTATAATTAATGTTTAAGTTCAACATACTAAAATGCTTAGAGAGTGCCTTGTGGTAAATCCTTCAATAAGAGCACTAACTAAATCCTTTCGACTTCTTTTTCTTAAAGTTGAAAAACTTCAGATAGTATCTTGAATTCGAATACTTATTTTGGGCAAAACTGCATGGAGAAAAAATTTAGGTAAATCTCCTATGCATCATCTCTTATTCATCATCTCCATATGCATCGTCAATGCATATGATGTTGGTGGCAGGAGCAGATCACATATGCCATAACTCTAATGGAAAGATCTGTCATTAGATCCCATGGGCACCAAAAAGTTCCTGAGAGGGATTGTAGATTGTAGGTTGTGATTTATTTTCCAAAAATTAATAATTAGCTTTTCTCAAACTGGTTTTATTTAACATGCTGTAGGGTGTGTTAGGAAGTCCATGGTTCAGTGACTTTTTATTGAAAGCACATTTAATCTCCTCATCAGTGATTGAAAGATGCTTCCCCTGACTTATTTTTATACAGTTCTGAATTATGCATTAATTGTATATAATGGATGGTTAGTAAGGAACAAGGGTCAAAATTAGATGTTAATTTAAATAGTCCAGGCTTGATTTTAATGTCACATGGCTGCTGTTTTTTGCAATTATCCCTGTATTGTCTGTTCTAGAATCTTAGAACTCAGTCTTCTGAAAACCAACAATGTCAGCATCATTTGGGAACTTGTTAGAAGTGCTCCAGCCAAACTTACTGAATCAATATTTACATTTATTAGATACATTAAGAGTTTGAGCAGCATATTTTGGGACACATTTTAGTGGATTAGCATGACACACTGGAAAATATAGATGCTAAATTTCTTGTAATTAAATAGCTTGTGATTGCATACAACATATGCATTTTTAGGCAAAACCTCTACAGGTCAGTTTATTAAGTGCATTTTATATTTTGTCTATGGTGGAAGAAAATTACATAGCAAATAGAGATAGGCACTTTTAGCATGAATTTTCAAAATCTGGAAAGCAGGCATTTCATTCACAAATGGAAGAATTTTCTAAATTTGCATTATATCCTTATACTGTCAAGAACTGATTGATGAAAATAAACTGCAGGATAAATATTCCTGATTAATTTTTTTTTCTACATGGTAAAATACCAGAATTGATTCTATGTTAAATTTACATAGATAAGAAAGGGTTTTTTTCCCCTGAAATGTTTGCACTTTTTGTTACATCATTAGTCAACCAAAATGGATCTATAATTTCACATTTGAACTGCCTTCATTAAGCATTTACTTTATCATTTGCTACAATAGTAGTAGTTTCCTGCTATGTTTAGATAACAGCAACAGAGTAAAGACTTTAACTATAATTTTTTTGTGTTTTTTCTTGAAATAAATGACCTTTTGTAATAATATCAACCAAACTTAGCGCAGAAACAATTTCTAGTTTGATTGTGTCTGGTTTATCATCTGGCTGAGAAACTATTCCGATAAAAACCTAACCCTTCCCAATGAGAATTTGGTTTTTGTTTTTGTTTTTCTTCCTAAAAAGTTGGAGTCTAAGATTGTGAGTTGTGTTTTCTTAAGGATAGTTTGTTGATTTCATAACAAATTTTTCATTTCTTCAGTGAATTGTTATTTCTTGCACACTTTCTTTATGCAAGTTGTTTTTACTACTAGTTTAGAAAAAGTTAATTGCTGCTTTAACAAATGCATGCAACACCCTAAAAACTAAAGAATCAATCTCCTTGAGAAGTTGTTTTTAAGAGGTAAAATTGGGATGACTTTTGGTAATTCAGTGGACTGCAAAGTTTTGTTTTTTCCTAAAAGGAACATGGGTACAATGTGTGGTCAAGAAAAAGGCAGAAAAGCAAGGAACATGAGAGATAATTTTCCTTAAGTCTTTTTCTTTTTAAATTTATTTATATGTAAATTTCACATCTTTGCAATCCCAGGGATTTACCCCAATTTTTCTTAAGTCTTATCCTGTGGAATTATTCTTCTAAAAGCAAATGATTAAATAAAAATAAATACAAGGCATTCAAACATCTCCTTGTTAGATATTGGTTTTCCTCTGAAGGAAAAGAAAGCATGAATTAGGTGACATGTTCAGGCTTTTCCAGCTTTAGTTTCTTGACCCATTATTTATAATTTTTCTGCTAGACTTTTCCTTTTTCAGTAGAATTTCCAGAAGCTCTGGTGAAAAGGTTTAGATTGGAAATAACTTATTCACTGACAGTAGTGAATTCTTCAATCAATCTCTAACTAGCAGAGATATTAAATATTAGTAGTGATACTATTTACTCCTTCATTCAGCAAATTTTCTTTGAATAGTTACTATGTGTAAGGATCTATAATTATGATAAGCTAGCATTCTAACTTCTATGCAACCTAATGCCATGTGTCAGAAAAAAAGGTAATGATGATGAGT
>PVHY01012921.1:0-42858 GCA_004024945.1 Uropsilus gracilis | reverse complement strand
GCAATGAGAGCCTGCAGTTCCACGGGCAAAAACAGCGAGACCTAGTCTCAAAAAAAAAAGAAAAAATAGATCTCACTATTTTTGCCCATGGAACTGCAGGCTCACATTGCCCGGGGTACCACAGACTCAAGCGATCCCCAGCCTCAGCTTCCCAGGTAGCTGGGATTACAGGCGTGTGCCACCACACCCAGCTATTTTTTTGGAACTAGGTCTCGCTGTGTTGCCCCGAGCAGGGCTTGAACCGCAAGCCCTAGCCCCGGCCGCTTCATAAGCTGAAGCTTACAGGCAAGTGCCACTATGCCTGGCAGAAAATAGATCTTGATTACTCTAAGTCAACTGATTCAATTTCACTTGCCTTTCTAGAGATGTAGTTAGGAAGAATGTTCCATTATTCTGGCCAAAGATAAGTCTAAGAGGGTTTTCTTTAAAAGGCTGTCTATCAATAAAGACAACACCTAAGAGGAAATCCTCCCTCTTCTGTTGGAAGGGTAACAGCCATCTGTCAAGCACAAGGGGAATAGCCTATAGGACAAGCTAAGGATGACAAAACAGAAAACAAAAAGAACCCTGAAGCTATCCTATCTTGGAACTCCTCGCTGAATGTACAAGACAGGAACCCCTTTATTACTTGAAGTCTTTAGTTAGGTTTTCCGTTACATGCTACTAAATGTAAATGTAGGCAGGTTGGCATATGCTCCAACAAACAGTATTAGGCCAAAAGCAAGAGAGGATCAAGCAGCACCTTGCCATTTTTAAAGCTCAACAGCACCTGCTCAAAAGAAATAGGAAAGGGAAAAACTAAATACCAAGTGCATAGGCCTCTACTGCAAGTAAGGAAAGACACAATATTTCTACCACTAGTGATGTTATACAAGTTATTCAAGACGTAGAAAATTTCAAAGTCTGAGTATAGGGTTGGGGAAGGCAAGGAGAGTAGGAGGAAATGTAAGGAAGGTCCAAAATTCAAGTTAAATTGGACAAGTGCTACCTCTCAGAATACAAGCAGCAGAGCAGAGGCCAGACTTATAAAACTGAAGGGAAAATCCTAAAGAACAACAATCTGGCAATTCAAGGAAGAGGGATTCCAGCTTTAGGATTTGAGCTGGTCTTAACAGCAGGGTAGCTATAGCTCAAAGTCATTAACCACTAAGATCCGACTCATTGTCCTTGCTTACAGCTGTGCTCCAAAATATTTCTGATAGTTTGTATCCCTACTGACATCTCCCAATGGGAGATGAAATGACTATAAACATTAAAAAACAGGATTTGAAAGTTACTGGTCATAATGAGCACTGGAAGTTGGTGTATGTTTTGATTTTATCATATTTTTTGGAAAAGTAAGACCATTTTGCATATGACTGGACAAAATTGAAATTTTCAGCTCTATAAAGCCAACAGGCTGTGGTAACTTTACTGCCATACAGGTATACCCTAGATGCTGGAGATACCCAGGTATCCAGGTATCTCCTGGAGATACCTGGGTATCTCCAGCAATGGTTTCCAACCACCTAACAGTCCTAATGGAGAAGATATTTTCAACAAATATCCATCCAACACATCCAACCACTGTAGTGAGGATTACTGCCAGAGTGGACTGTTTCCTGTCAACAGACTAAGGAGAGGGAATGATTAAGCATTTTGACTTAGGGTGTATTCCTGTAAGAGCATACATTTAAAAAAGCATCTGAGTATAATTGGTGATTATACAATGCACTAGCAGCAGAGATGTGAAACGAGAAGGAAGCGTATACAGGGAACATTCACAGCCAGAAGTTGGACCAGATGTTCAAGGGTAATATGAAAGCCCCACTTTATTACGAACAATTCAGTAGTATACAGCTATCTGCAGAACATCTGTGTACTTGAAGATAATCCTATGATGAAGATGGAACATTTGAAGGTTACATTGGACCAAAACAAAGTGCTAGGGTTCAATGACATGAACACAGAGGGCTATGAAACAGGTATGGCCCCACAACAGTACCATCTCCAAGGCCAAACTCCAGCACTGCTCAGATCACAGGGTAATTTAGTGCAATGGAAAAGGCTAGGAGCGTCCTCCCTACTAGGTCTTGCCCATGTCAGAAGGATGCCTAGACTGAGTAAGATCGAGGCATTTTCTAAACTTTCAAGTGCAGGCCTGTTAGGTTATTCAAACTTACTCTGGAGGTTGTGAATAGGTCTGGGAAGACATCCAGAAATGAACCCTGATGTGTATGTCATTATCATTCTATCAAGTCTTAACCTTCTCTTCACATAACACTGTCTCCTCTTGGTATTGAATTGGAATACAGATACAGCTGGAGTTTGGGAGTTGGTTTGGGGGAAAACTTTTCTGAAGGGAGGGAGTTCAATATACTGAAAACATCCTTTTTTTGGAGACTAGGTCTTGCTATTTTTGCCCACGGAACCGCAGGCTCTCGTTGCCGGGGGTACCACAGACTCAAGCAATCCCCAGTCTCAGCTTCCCAGGTAGCTGGGATTACGGCGCGTGCCACCACGCCCAGCTATTTTTTTTGGAACTAGGTCTCACTGTGTTGCTCCAGGCGGGACTCGAACCACAATACCTAGCCCCGGCCACCTCATAGGCTGAAGCTTACAGGCATGAGCCACCATGCTCGGCTCAATATACTGAAGACAGCATTGGTGGTTCAGTAGTAGAATTCTCGCCTGCCAATATACTGAAGACATTCTTATAATGGTTTTTAAGAAAAACAAATTCACCATCCCACTCAAGGGGCAACTCAGATATTCAGTTTTGTGTCATTTTTCTTATCAGCAAGGCAGCTGGTGTGCAGCCACTAACTCCCACTTGTTATTAGCTAAAGGCCACTCCCAAGGGCATTAACTACATAGCACTACAAGGAAGTGGTGACTGCAGGACTCCTACTGGTGGCACATGCCGGACTAGTGCATTCCCAGGGGATAGGGGTGGGGTACTGACATCTGTTATACACCTGACAGTTCCTGATTGGCTCCTCTCACTGTGGTCCTCTGCAATTCACCTTATTTTGCCATCTTTCATAGTCCTCAATACAGATCTTCTCTTTGTTCCATCAAGATGGAACCAGCATGTTTCTAATTACCTATTCATTCTAAAATGGAACCATTTTGTTGGAGTTAACCAAAGGTGTCAGTTCCTTTATACTTTTTATACAAAAAAGGCTCTGTGAACACAAAGAAAACACCTATTAAAGACTCAAACACAAAGTTCTATTTATTTCCAATAACAAAAGCAACACAACAGAGGAATTAATCCACTAATTTTAAAATCTAACATAGTCCTTAGCACAAAACTATTCTCAATAAATAAAGACATATTACCACTATCCAAGTAAGACTATTCTTGAAATTCTCTTGGATTCAATGTGTGATTTCAACAAAACTTGGGTGATAGGTAAACACATGCTAGAAACTTGACTGACAAGGACTCAAGGGAAAGAACAGACAAGGAGCATGATCCCAAAATAACAGGTTGGCAAAGGAAACATTGGAGTTTTCAAAGTAGTGTAGAAATCAGAGTTTACTGGGAGATACTTGCTGGGGTTTGGAACAGTTCATGTTCAAGGCCTTGTAATTAAGTCTTTCTATATTTCTATAGATTCTTGATTTGCAATATAGCACAATTTAAAGGAGCTTCTGACAAAGGATTAGAGGATCATATTGCCTGAAAAGGCTATGCATGTTCATTTTCCTTCTTGTCACCAGTTCCTGTCACAATATAGTATGGGTTGCGTTTTGAAGCAGGTTACTACTACCTAGACCAGCCCCTCTAATTTAGACTTTCCTTTCATAAACATTGATGTTGCAAGGGAAAGTTCTAAATATATCCAATTTCTTTTATTTTTATACTGCTGCACATTGCTTGGCTACAAAATCTAAAACTCCCAAGGCAATGGCAGTATTCATCTGAAGACAAGCATCAGCTCTAAAATAAGACTCTCTAAAGTTCAATAATCACAAAGTTTTTGACCACCTAATCTGCCACACATTTTTTCTTTACTCATTATTCTGCCAATTATTTCTTTCGGAATTCAATCCTCCGAGCTACATTATGAGCACCAAATTTTTTAACTAATGCATTTCTGGTGTCCTCATCATCTTTCTGCAAATCTAAGTCATCCTGTCGGGACCAAATAGGATATCCATCAGCCCTTTGACCAGACTCTAAGAAGGAGGCAGTAGCCTCCAGTTCACCACTATTTTTTAGGAAGGCCTGTGTAACTGTTGACAGATCCAAGTTAAACTTTTCCATTAACTGCCGGATGATCTTAATGGCAGCTCCCACCTCTGGTGGAGAAACCTTTTCTTCCTCTTCTTCCTCCTCCTCCTCCTCAGGTTGTGTTTCTGAGTCTTCCTCAGGTGGTTCATCATCACACATTGTTATATGTATTTCAAAATCAGGGCTCTCATCCACCTAAAGAAAATAACAAATATGACCAGTTCCTAATTAGCAAATCCCATGCTCTTACAATATACCTGGCCTCTTCCAACAACCACCTCCTTCCCCTTTTCACCTCAATAGTACTTAACTTTCTTCAGTTTCTGTTACATGCTATTTCTTCCACATTTGTATTGGATGTGTGCATATGTATACATGTGTGCATATATATATATATGTATTTCTGTGATGGTAAGGAGGAATGTATATGGAGGAATGTATATGTAGGTGGGGGAGTACAAATGTGTGCATGCAGATATATGTATAATTAACTATGGTATTCTTAACAGAACATTAGAAAAGAACACTAAATATGAAAAATTATGTCTACATATGTGTGAATTTGTTAAGTTGGACTTCACTCTCGAAACAGTACAAACTATAAGGGCAGTTTTTTTTATCAGTTCTTCTCATCACTATCTCACCAGTGCTTACCAATGTCTGTACTTAAGTACTCAAATCATATTGCTCTTTTTTTTTAAGACTAGTCTCGCTATTTTGCCCAGGGTACCCACAGACTCAAGCAATCCCCAGCCTCAGCCTCCCAGGTAGCTGGGATTAGAGGTGCGCACCATCACACCCAGCTATTTTTTGGAGACTAGGTCTCAAAAAATATGCTATGTTGCCCCAGGCAGGTCTCGAACCCGCAGACTCAAGCAAATCCTAGTCTCGGCCTCCCTTCCTAGGCTGGGATTAAAGGCATGTGCCATCGCGCCCAGCCCCATATTGCTCTTTGAATATATTAGTACTAGACTATATTTAGCATATTACAAAGCATGTCACAGGAGAAGACACCTATGAAGATCATGTTTTAGAGTTAAGATTTGAAAGTCTATGGAAAAATGAAGTATCAAATAATCCAGCAAAACTCAGACTACAAAGGGCAACCTCCCCTAAATACTATCAACTTACCTGCATTCTTTATCTCTCCAACTACAGAAACCAGTTTTCCTTTTGAAACTAGGACTAACCAATTTTCTTAGTATAAGAAAAGTTAATTTACAAGAAGATATGCATATGTAGCTTGGTTTTATTTTTATTACTAATTATTTTATGATTACAATATCTTTATAACTATTATTAAATATAGGATTCCAATAGAGTATTAGAGATTATATTGAGTATGGGAAAGTAGAAAGAGCTAAGGGATTTCCCAAAAGTCCTAAGTACATAAAAAGCTAGTTTTACAAAATTTAAGCCTTATAAAAAATTAGTTTCCTAAGAAAAATAAAAAGATTTTAAAAATGAGTCCAATTTTAACTCTGAAGAATTTACAGATATCAGAAGTACTCAAAATGGAAGTTTTAAATTTTTTGAAAATAATTCTCCCCCTCCTTAAGCTGTCCTGACACAGACTAAAAGTTACAAGCCTGGATCTTTATCAGTCCCACTTCCCATTTTCTTTCTCTATTTTCACGTTTTCTCTTACCTTTGAGGCCTGAGGTATATGAAAAGAGCAGGCAGGTTTACCAATTGCAAAAGTAAAAGAATGGAGAATATGTGTGTTAAATCTAGTTAACATACCACAATCTCCTCAAACTCCCGGGTAGCTTCTACAAGCATCTTTTTGACTGCTTCTTCATTTTCTTTGATCTCTTCCTTTACAACAAACTCCTCCTCTTCAGGCAAATCTGGAGTTCTTTTATTTTGTGGTTCTAGTAAACAGAACAGCAGCACCATATTATACTTAGCTTCTCTTGCAAAAAAACAAAAACACGTAGTGTATTCTGAATCTGGGGCCAGAAGACTACACATTTCTTTTCTATTAGAAGACATCTGTTTTTGATCACAAGGATAAGAAAAATATAAGACATGCACATGCAATCATTTTTACTCTTGTTTCTAAAAATTTACTATCCAAATGGTGATTTTCCTAGGTTCTGATGTATAAAATTAAACTACTCAAATTTAATTCATTTCTTGCTTTATACTTACAGTTTTCAAATTAACAAAACTGCCATAAGTAGTTGAGTTCTCTGGAAAACAGATTCTGAACTAGAGATTAATGAATATTTATGAGGGGATGCTCCTAGGAAGATGAAAGCAGGAGTAGGCAAAGAAACTAAGCTGTGCAAGAATCAAACAAGGCTTCAGTTAAAGACAAGGGGAGTGAGGAATGCCTTCAGAGTTGAGCAAGTCAGAGTGAGGAGCCAAGACTTTGCATAACCTAATCACTGTTAACCATCCTGACAATTTGAGCAAGGTATCTTTCAAAGGTACCTCACAATTCACCACATCCCACTACACAAAGGAGGGTTTCTGAAAGCAAAACATACCATTTTCCTTTACTCTTTTTTCTCTAAAAATTTAGCTCTACTCTCTTTCCACTTAATACAAACTGACTACTATATAACAGTACAAGGAGTTTGAGGGAACTGTTCTGTATTCTGATTTTGTGGTAGTTAACAAATCTGTGTGTTAAAACACATAAATGGAAAATGTGTGACAGTTTCTCAAAATATTAAACAAAGTTATCATCTCCAGCAATTCTACTTTTGGGTATATGTATATATTCAATTCAACATTATTCACAGTAGTGAAGACAGGATGAATGCATTTACAAAATGTCTATATATAAAATGAAATATCCAACCTTAAAAAGGAATGAAATTCCGGGCTGGGCACGGTGGCTCGTGCCTGTAAGCTTCAGCCTATGAAGCGGCCAGGGCTAGGGATTGCGGTTCGAGTCCTGTCTGGGGCCCGTAGTGAAACCTACTTTCAAAAAAATAGCTGGGTGTGGTGATGCGTGCCTGTAATTCCAGCTACCTGGGAAGCTGAGGCTAGGGACTGCTTGAGTCTGTGGTATAGTGAGAACTAGTCTCAAAAAAAAAAAAAAAAAAAAGGAATGAAATTCCAACACATGTGACAATATAGATGAACCCTGAAGATACCATGCTAAGTGAAATAAGCCACACACAAAAGAAATAATTTTGTATGATTTCACTTACACAATCTACCTAGAGAGAGAAAATAAAGACAGGAAGCAGAATGGTGTTTGTCAGAAGTTGTGGGAAGGGAAATTGTACAACATTTAATGAGTACAGTTTCAGTTCTCGAAGAGCAAAAAGTATGGAGATGAATGGTGATAATGGCTTCATGACAGTGTGAATGTAGTTAAATGTCACTGATCTGAACACTACAAAATACTTACAATGATAAATTTTATGTAACATATTTTAGTACAGTTTTTAGATACATAAAATGTACACAAAAATAAATCATCTGTATTTTATATAAATTGTTAAAATATTAATTTCAAATGGGAAGCCTATCTGTTAAAGGTACATGCTGGAATACGTAAAATGGTATGATGGCTGGCATGCTCCAAAATAACTCCATAAGTGGAGATAAAAGGTATAAATAAAAAAACTGGCCATGAACTATAAGCATATGAAGTGGAGTGATGGGTACATATAGCATAAGCCTTCTTCTATAATAAAAAGTAAATTATAGTTTGTTCATATAATGGAATACAATGCAGTCAACAAGAAAAGAGTGAGGCAAAGCAAAATGCATAAAGATTTCAAGATTAGGTTTTTTGGTTTGTTTTTTTTTTTTTTTTTTTGAGACTAGTTCTCGCTGTTTTTGCCCATGGAACCACAGGCTCTCATTGCCTGGGGTACCACAGACTCAAGCGATCCCCAGTCTCAGCTTCCCAAGTAGCAGGGATTACAGGCGCGTGCCACCACACCCAGCTATTTTTTTGGAACTAGGTCTTGCTACGGGCCCCAGGCAGGACTTGAACCGCAGATCCCTAGCCCCGGCCACTTCATAGGCTGAAGCTTACAGGCACAAGCCACTGTGCCCGGCCAAGATTAGGTTTAAAAAAAGCAAACTGCAAAGCAAACTGATGTCTACTGTGCTAGTATTTTATATATATATATTTATATATATATATATACACATGCACACATATATATGTATTATAAAAAACAGGGATGGTATCTGTTGGCGCTGGAGGGGCAGCGAGTAGCAGGGAGACATGCTTTCCACTATGATTCCTCTGTACCCTGTGTATATTATTTATAGGCTAAATTCATAGCTGCAATATGGTCACCTGACTTAGATGTTCTCAAAATGTCCTCCATTTTGTACTAACATCCTTTAACAATATAGGTGTGTACTTTTTTTCATATGCCTCACTAATCTGGATATTACCCCACCCTATCAGATAAGACATTTCTTTGCTGTGATTTGTTTCTTAAAAAAAACATGTACATTTACTTTTTCAGTTTCCATAGGTCAGAAGTTGAAGGGTGGTCGAATTTGCTCAGGGTCCAATTTACTTTTACTCATTAACAATACTCCTGCATTTGTTTCTTGGTCATTAATTTCCTTTTCTGGATATCTATTCCATTTTCTTTGCTCCTATTTCTACTGATTTTTCTTTTACTTACTAACTTCTACAAACTCTTTAAACATTATAGAAATGAACCCTGTTGTTATGTATTAGTATTATTTTTCCAGCTTGAGCTCTATATTGGTAAGTTTTTAAGTAACCACATATATAAATTTTTTTCTTGGTTTCTTGGTTTCAAAATGATCACTGTGCTAATATTAAAGAGCACATTTATTCGTATTTGCTATTAATCACCTTGGGATTTTCATTTCTATATTCAAATACTGATCATTGCCTTTTTATTTTTAGTAAGATGAATTCAGTTTAATTTTGTGCCAAGTTCCAAATGGCTTGCCTGCAATCCTACCGATTTGAAAACAAGACAAAGGTCTGTATCACCCAAACATACAATTCAGTCTTCTCTCCTAGAATTCCCTCTGGCTGACTCCATTCCAATCATACTAGTCTCTTTGTGGCTCCAAAAACACACAAACGAAATTCCCACCTCAGGGTTTCCTTTGCACTTACTATCTTGTGGCAGGAACACTTCTTCACATAACCACCTGGCTTGCTTTTCATTTACTTTGGTCACTGCTGAAATATCAGATTACCTAGTGACCTCACTTTACCATTCCTGAAGAAAACAACCTCCTCCCCAACCTAACCCTGAATGACTTTTCTCTATCACACTTGTCACTGCCCTGCTTTTGACATATTTTAGCACTATAACAGTGCCTGGCACTCAAGTATCTGAATGAATCTTATACATTTTACCAAACACAAAGATGCTACTAAGCATACTGAACAGAAGCAGATTCACCTCCCCAAACGTCCAATGTTATTGAAAGAGCCACATAAAAACAGGGAAGGGTGATTGAGGAAGCATGCCTCTTTTAAAAACAAGTGTCTGTCAGTTTAAACTTAACCACCCGTTATATAGAAAATAGTTAAGCATCCTAACAGCTTTGGATTTTATTTTAACCATGCCTGAATTCCAACGTTCAACTCATCACTAAAGGGACCAGGGAGAGTTTAGCTTCCAGTGTGAGAATGCTCAACCCTAGCAACTATCCCGACACGGAACAGAGAACTTTCTTGCGTGACTTGACAATGAAGCTAAAACAAAAATAAAACGGTTTGCCCTGCCCCTAAAACGGCTTGCGGCACTCAATCTACCTAAACAAACCGGAAACATCTCTTTGAACGAGTTCCTGAAATAGCTTTGAAAAGATAAGACTAGAAGATGGTTACCCCATTGGTTCTGGAGAAAAATCTGGTAGAGGGTGAGTGGGTGGTGTGAATTTCCAACGTATCTTTTTTTTTTTTTTTTTATCTTTTTACTATTCGACCGTGTCAGTACCCTGAGTTGAGGTAAAAACAAACGCGGGAAGAAAATGGTGTAATTTTACCCGGATGTCGGGGTAAAATGTGGAGATGGGAGAAGTTACCAAAATGGACGCCTGACAAGAAAGGGCGAGAGGACGCCCCCACCCCACAGGTGTCAGCAACCGGAGCGCGCGTTCGCAGAGGCCGGGCTCACCCCCGCTATCCGCAGCCTCGGGGTCCTGTTCTGCTTTGCGCTTGAGTTTCTGAGAGGAGGGGCTCACTGGGGCGTCCCCCAACAGGTACTTGTGCTCCTGGCCCCGCAGGTGCTTCAGGTAGCGGTCCTTCATGGACTGCCAAGAGTGAGGAGTGAGCGAGCTCTTCTCCAGCGCTTTCCACAAGGCGTTGCCGGTGACAGAGGTGGGCGAGCGGGCGTTTTCCTTCACGTAGGTCAAGATAGCCACGTCGTCCGCGTCTGTGAAGCTCACGCGCCCGGTGAGCGGCGGCGGCTCCGACTCCGCAGCGCCAGCGGCGGCCTGCGCCTGAATCCCAGGCTTCGGCTCTGAGGCCTGGTCGGCGCCCCGGGCGGGGCCCAACCGATAGGCCTGCAGCTCGAGCCTCTCGTTGCGCTCCACGCAGTCCAGGATGTACTGCGTGGAGATGAAGTCGCCCGAAGCCTCGGCCAGCGGCTCCCCGGGCTGGGCCAGCAGTACGGCCCCGGGCTCCTGTACCCGGCACAGGGTGCCGCCACCGTGCAGGATGAGCGTCGAGAGCCGGCGCTTCGCCGGGCTGGGGCGCACATAGAAGGACATGGAGCTGCCATCCTCCCTCACGAACAGAGTCGAGGAGTGGGTGGGCCCGTTGGGGTCTTTGCCTAAATCCAAGGCCTCCGCCATGGCCACCACGACAGCTGTGCCCTAACAAGTGTCAGGCACACCGAGTACAGGCGACCGGGCGCGACACCAGACGCCCCAATCGCGACGTCCCACTCCGCGTCTGCGCGGCAGACGCGCGCGGAGCGTGTCCATCCTCCCGCCCCGGAAGGGGCGGGACCTTCGGGATGACCTGAAATTCGCGGGGCGAACTTCGTCCCTTTCCGGTGGGGCTCTCGGAAAGATGGCCGCTGAGCAAGGGCCGGAGGTGAAAGTGGATGGCGGCGAGGCAAAGCTCAGCAAAAAGTAAGTGTCGCTGCGAGTAGTTAAAGCCTGTGTAGTTGGAGACTCTGAATTAGGAGGCGCCTCGAGCCTCAGGCCGAGGCGGCTGTGGCTGGGACGTTCTTGCCGGTGCTCGTGGGTATGGACACGCCGGGATGGTGTCGCTATGCCCCGAAACTACATCCCCCAAGATGCCCGGGAGCCGCCTGCCGGGCGTTGGCACAGCGCCCCTCGTCCTACTCCTAGAGTAAGAAAACGGAGAACCGACAGATGGCAGGAAAATGAAATCCTTGCCCTTAGCTCCCCCGAGAAAGGGTTTCTCTTATTATGGAGCCACGCCCCGATAAGGAAGTTGGAGAAATGTTAAATATTCTGGCTTCCCCGAAAGTTTTCCTTGGCTTCATCAATGCTGTTCTGAAACTTACGCATTAAATAGGGGCTCAGTCCTTAAACTATCTGTGTCCTACTCCCTACGGGATAGTCAGAGGAGTGTTTGATAATGTCTAGCTCTAGGGCCTCTGCCTTATTCAGCGAGTACCCCAAACTCCACTTAGCGCTGCTGTAGTAACCACCTCAAATGCTTGAAGTGTGAAGGTAAATGTAAATAAGTCAAAGTTAGCTTTCCTTTAACTGCTTATATCTCGTAATCTCTAAATACCACACTTCAAAGCAGTCTTCTTCAGTTGAAGCATGGGACACAGGCAATGATTTGAGTGACTTCTTTCCTCAGGATTACCACGGATGGTACATTCCAGAGGCATAGGAGAAGTTCTGTATGTACATATAATGACCATTTGAGAGCATTAGGACTTTGTTCTCTTGCTGAGATGGAGAGAGTTCCCCATCTCGCTGATGGAGTTGCTCTATAGTAAACCGTAAACAGTTATGTTTCCTTGTAGTCTATTTCCAGTACTCTAGAAAAATGAAAGAGGAAGCTCTAAATCATATAGCTTGATAGCCCTCTGATGTAGCACACTGCTTATGGGAACGCGCTAGAGCTCTTTCAGTTTTGGATCTGGACTTCTGCTTGCAGAAAGGCAGACTGGACTTTTGTCACATCGGTAATAGAGTTTTAGGGTTGTTAATCACAGATGCCTTCCTATCAGATGTCTGATAAGATCAGATGTTAATCACAGATGTCTCCTGTTGTGGGTGCTATTTCAAGGCAAGTTGAGGGAACTAGCCAGATTCTGTCTACTTAATTTTATAGCTGTATTACAAGTTGCCATTTCTTAAAGCAGGTTTTGTGGGTCAGGTACTGTCCTAGAATTGTGCAAAATTTCTGCCTAATCTTATTAGTACTTAGAGGGGAGTGTTAATGTGTATATATATATATATATATATATATATATATATATATATAAAACCTAGGCTCTGGGTAATTAAGTACATTTCTGAAGTGTGATCTATCTTGGATCCAAAGCTTCCAGAGTAGAGATCAAAAATTAAATCTGCAAGCAGCACAGCCCATCTGTACCCTATTTCCTCACATTATCAGAAATAATCTGCTGTTGATGCATATTCCTGTAGTGACTATGTGGTAAAATAATTTTTATGTGATTAGCTTTTGCTTAATTGTTCTTGGAAGTCCTTGCTCTAAAACTTTAGTAAGCACTATTTTATGCTGGGTTTTTTCAAGTTTACAAACAGATGAACTGCCTGCTGGTCACCTCATTCCCAAATGAATGAGCAAATTTATTTGAATTAAGAACTTGATCTCTAGCCAGGTGTGGTGGCCTACGTCTATAATCCAAGCTCTGGGAGGTAAGAGGCCTGGGGTTGCTTGACTTAATGGTTTCCAGAATAACCTGGGCAATATAGTGAGACCTGGTCTCAGGAAAAAGAAAAAAGAACTTGATTCCTGTAATTCTTTTTGCCTTCTGATGTTAGTGTCTCTGAATGTACTTTGAGACTTTTGCTGAAAAAATTCTCCTTTCCTTCTTCCTAGAGCTCCAGAGAGGTCTTGCCTTTCACACAGAAGGTTGCTTCTAGCTTTCTATAGATTTTGCAATTTGTGTGGCATGATTCTAGCTTCCTCTCAGGTTTGCTGTTGATGGTGACATTTTATCGCTTTCCATTGCCATCGTTGTTTTTCATCTCCAAGAAAGCAGCTACAGGCTAGGGGTCTCAGAAAACATTGCCTTACTCCTTTCTTCCATTTCTAGAATTTTCTGTTCATTTTTACCTATAAACCATTGATGAATTTGCTATTGACTTGTCACTCCTGTTTTGCATCTTTTTGTCAATAGTTATAACAACGTCAGTTATATTTGCCCCACAATGAGTGTCAAAGGGTTGCTAAGAGGGTCTGAAATGGGTCACTAAGCATTAGCAGCTCCCACCCCCAACCTATGTGAGTAGAGGTGCTGGTTGGGTATGTGTATACTGTCTGTCCCATCTGACACCACCTCTCTGTGTTTCCTGTTAGGTGGTGATTATCATTAGTTCCAGGGTGTTCTGCCATGTTGACGCAAGCTGCTGTCAGGCTTGTTAGGGGTTCCCTGCGCCAAACCTCCTGGGCACAGTGGGGGCAGAGGGAGCTGCGACTGTGTCAACAAGCTCCTTTCACAACGATTCACAAGGACAAGCCACTTTCTGGTAAAAGAAGGTTGGTGCCTGTTACCTTTATTGCGCTGAAAGGGAAACTCCTTCCCTTACTTAGTTCCTGGCTGTGTCTTTGGACTTGTTGCTGAAGAAAGAACCCTACTACCAAAACCAATTCCGTAGCTTCACTTTTTTGCATAGATTGTTGAGATGACTGTGGATCTTGCTCTAAATGGTGCTATGAACAAAACCCTTGTACACATGAAGGATATCCACTGCGAGTTACTTTCTCTTTCCCTCTTTGTAGTATTTGTTTGCTCCTGAGCTTGTTTTGATTTCTAGTATTATTCCCTGGGAGTTTTTTGGTTTATACTGGTGATTAATATGACTTAAGGAGCAACACCTAGTTAAATGACAGTTAATGGTTAACATAGTTAGATAATATTAGTGCTCGACTAAACAACATAGAACCAAGTGATAGATTTATAGCACAGTTGCCTGGAACACTTGTGGAAAGATTATCTTCACAAGTTTTACAGATTATATTTAGAAAGAGTTGCTTACCTCAGAGTCAGTTTTCTGAGTGTATCCTGAAGAAATACAATATACAAGCAAACACCTGAGATCATTTGTCATGATTTGGTTTTTGTTTTGTTTTTTGTTTTTTTAAAGATAGGAGGGAATATAACTCCTTCAGACCCTTGCCTAGTCTCATGATTCATTGTTATATTTGGTTAACCTCCGTGGTTTGAAAGACCTATTTGAATAATGAGGGTAATTCTTTAACCAAATCTGTTTGCTTTCTGGGTTTAAATAATGAGATCACAAGTTAAGATACCAAGTTATCTAAATTCCTGTTGAGTTTCAGGTAACAAGTTTGAAATAATTACTGAGTAAAGGAAGCTCACTACAGAAAGTCACACCAATAGCTTCATCTGAAAACACACACACACACACACAATGGTTTGAGCAGAGAGAGATTTGACTGGAAATTTATCCAAATAAGGTTTTGTCGTGAGTGAAGGGTCTAAGATATGCCACGTAGAATAACTGAGTGCGTTCTCACTAAACACTAGGGACAGAGTAATCATAATCACTATATGTAGTTTCAATCCTTACAACAGTGTTTGGAAAGGGAAGTGTCTTTTATTTCCATTTTACCTTTGGGGAAAAGATAAGTCACTTTCCCAGGGCCATGTGATTGGTAGGTAGCTGTGTCAGGGTTTAGTTGCAAGCTATCTCGTACTGGTGTCCCCTGTGCTACAGCTGTTTTGCACACTATTCTGCCAGTTTGTTGTCAAAGCCAGGCTCCAGTGGCAAAGTGAGACTTGTACTGAGGGAGAGACTGTCAGTGGAGCATCTTCTTGAACTCTGAAGAGCCGCCTCTTATATACCCCAAATCCCCACTCCTGAGGAAGGGTAGAGAGAGGCCACAGAGGGCCATGTTGCCTTATAAACTAATTTATAGGGTTTACTTTTCCAGACCTCTCTTGATTTTAGTTGGAATTTAGTGTCTGTCACCTCAGATTAGAAAGCAGGGACTGGGGAAGGTCATATTTAGTCTTTTCACATTTCAAATTTACCAGGTGAGCTACTAGAAGTGGGGGTGTCCTTCAACCTATTCAAAGGTTATGAAAAGTGGTTATGGGGCAGAAGACAGCAGAGAACTCTTCAGGCAAGTCTCACCTAGAATATTTTCATCTCCCCAACAGTGAGCTAAAAAGACGTTTGAAAGCAGAGAAGAAAGTAGCAGAGAAAGAAGCCAAGCAGAAGGAGCTCAGTGAGAAGCAGCTAAACCAGACTGCAGCTGCTGCCACTAACCATACCTCTGACAATGGAGTGGCTACTGAGGAGGAGAGCTTGGACCCAAATGTGAGTCGCCCGGACCACCCTTGGCCAGGGCAAAGAGAAACTTCTGATGCGATTTACGGCACCTTCTTTGAGACAAGTGGCTATTTGGGACAATTATGAACTGAAACAGGGATTGGGTCTTGGGTCACAGGAAAAGAATAAGAATGAACCTACCACTCCCTGATTAAAGACACCACCTGAGCTTTTTTAAAATAAACTCCCAAAAGGTCTCTTGGAGAATTCAGTATTTCAAGTGAGTGACTAATCTTCTGACGTCTTATAGCAACCCCAGAGAAAGTGTCTTCGTGAAGTTAGTTAGGGTTTATTTACTTTAGGCTAGAATTTGACAATTTGATCCATGGACCAAATGTATTCTTGGCCCCCACCCTGCATTTTTATAAGTAAAATTGTATTGGAGCACAGCCGTGCCTGTTCGTGTACGTTTGTCTGTGGCTTCTTTCCAAATGCAACAGAGTTGAGTAGTTGCATCAGAAAAAAGTCTGCTGACCCCTGCAGTACAATAATTCCTTTTTTACATCCACCAGGTCCCCCACAGACCTGCCATGGGAACAGTCTAATGTGTGGCCAGGGGTGGGAAAGAAGATAGGTGACTCGCAAATGCCCCACAAAAGTGATGACCACAGCCACCCATACTAATTAACTTACTGTTTTAGGCAGAATCCCATTTTTTGTTGAATTGTGTATTTTGGAAATTTGGCCTTATTTTCTAGCTATGGATCTTGTCCCCCATGTGTTAACATCTAACTGTGTCCAATCCTGTGGTTTCAAGTGTATGGAGGACTCCATTAAAGAAACTTAAGTGTATTGGGTGCTCTAACGCAGAATGCAGTACTCTGTTAGGTGGGCCACTATTCAGCTCAGGTTCAACCTTTCAAAATCTTTTTTTCTTCTTCTTTGATTAGCAATATTACAAGATACGCAGTCAAGCAGTCCACCAAATGAAGATCAATGGGGAGGACCCATACCCACACAAATTCCATGTAGACATCTCACTCACTGATTTCCTCCAGAAATACAATCACCTGCAGCCTGGGGATCACCTGACTGACATCACCTTAAAGGTGGCAGGTAGGAAATCTCCCTTGCTCTCTGCTGTGGTACAGAGGAAGGACTGGGTTGTCTTGCTCTAAAGTAGCTTGTGTCAGAGGGTATTTTATTCTGGACATTGCTAGTAGATCTATTCCTAGAGAGACTGGAGTGGCCCTTCTTCACTTTTTAGATGAAGTCATGTTATGGAGAAGTTTCTGATACCGCTGTCTATTCATATTCCCTTAATCTCTCCATGGCTGCCACAAAATTCCAGTCTGTGGCCTAAGGATGCTTTATTTCTGTTTGTTTCTAAAATGTTGTTATTTTGGAGTTGAATATCTTCTGTGAGATTTTTTTTTAATTAAAAAAAATTAAATCCTGTCTTTTAGTCCTTCCAAATATTGAACTATTGGTATAAATCTTGAATATTTAAAGAAACAAAAATGCTTAGTGATAATCCCCACCAACCAGGGAGATCCTAGGATACCAACACCTAAGTGCTATTTAAAATGCTCTTTATTTATTTTTTGAGGCTAGGTCTTGCTATTTTTACCCGTGGAACCACAGGCTCACATTGCCTGGGACACCACAGACTCAAGCAATCCTCAGCCTTCACTTCCCAGGTAGCTGGGATTACAGGCACGCACCACCACGCCCAGCTATTTTTTTGGAACTAGGTCTCGCTACGTGCCCCCGGCAGCCCTGGGCAGGACTCGAACCGGATCCCTGGCCCTGGCCTTGGCTTCCTAGGCTGCCACCTATAGGCATGCGCCACCATGCCCGGCCTTAAAAACTTTTTAAAGTCAGTAACTTTATTACAATTCCTTGATGTCAGTCATTCCTGGTCATTATTCTCAGGTATATAGTGTACCTTTTGAAATTGAAGATTTAAACGTTTTCAAATCCATCATAAATTCATCTGTTTTAGATCTTTATCTCCT
The DNA here is from genome assembly GCA_004024945.1 of Uropsilus gracilis. NCBI lineage: Eukaryota > Metazoa > Chordata > Mammalia > Eulipotyphla > Talpidae > Uropsilus > Uropsilus gracilis. The sequence goes on along the minus strand of PVHY01012921.1, from coordinate 25,215 downwards.
ATTCTCAAATCTATTTTCATGTCTTCATGCTTTAATTTTTAAGTTTATCCTTTTCACTTTCTATTTCTCTATAAACGTTATTCACTTCTAATTTTTCCATGTGTTATCTCATTTCTTAGTTCTAATTCTCATTTGTACTCTTCATGTTTTGTCACTTTTTTTTAAATGTCTCAGCTCATTGTGAAACAGAATCTTTTATTCTTTTGAATATTCTTGAGTGCTTTCATTGTTCCTAGGGATGTTATTCTCTTAAAATTTAAGAACTTTATATGGCTTTTGAACTCAGTACTGTTCTGTTACCTTTTTTGTGAAGAAATTACTTGTTCTGAATGTTAAAGGAAATTTGGGCCAGGTAGCTTTTCTCAACTTCTTTAAGCTCCTTCTCTTTGTTTTTGTAATTTCTAAGCTCTTTCCTTTTCTTACTTCGTTGGTCTTTCTCTTATCTGTGTCTGTTTTCTTAATCTTATTCAAATTTGTAAGACCTTGTCCGAGAAGGTAACTCAGACTGTTAAATTCAGAGTTCCTGAGGGTTGAACGTAAGGTTTTTCCCTAGACCTTCTCAGTGCTCTCACTGCTGGCACTCTTGTGGCAGTGGGCACCTTCCCATCCTGGTTTTGACTGCCCTCCTTCAACTAGCCTGCCACATTTTCCAGCAAATACCGATAGCTGTGGGGAAGGTTTCCATTTAAGTTCATCAGACATCCCACTGCTCTCCATAGCTTTTGTATGAAGATCTTGGGACTCTTGGTAGTTTGCCCATTGCTTGTATTCTGAGGTTCTTTGGAATAGCTTCCCACCTAATTTTGTTGTAAGTTTTGTCTGTAGTTTATTACTGTTCCATGTGTAGTTGTGCTTTCTGATTTCTATGTGACGATTCAAAAGATCTAAAAAAAACTATGCTGCCACCAACATTTTCCAGGAATCCAGAGACCATCTTTAAAGCCAGATCTTCCTGCTTATCTTGACTGGTCTGAATGGGAATCATTGTCATATAGAAATGAGCAGGGCATTGGCTTCAAGCTAAAATCAAATTGTTCTGGTTTATATTCTCTAATAGAAAAAGTGCAAAGGCAGAGATTTGGACCCTGAAATTTGGTTTTGTCTCAGTCAATATTTTTGCTGTGCTTTTTCTAGGTAGAATTCATGCCAAAAGAGCTTCTGGAGGAAAGCTCATCTTCTATGATCTTCGAGGAGAAGGGGTCAAGTTGCAAGTCATGGCCAATTCCAGGTATATAGCGAGAGCCGGGAACAGGCCTTTCTAGGTTGGTCTAGAACCACCTGGTTGGGGACAGAGGCCCATGTGTCCTTTGCTGATAGTATATAGAGTTACAGAAAAGCGGGGTAGCATTGGGTAAACCAGATACCATCAGACACCAGCGCATAATGACATCCCTCAAGTTGTACCACAGTTAAAAATAAAAGGTAACACTTTTAACAATTGATCTTAAATCTGAAAGTCTTGACTAGTCATCCGTAGTTTTAATGAGAGTCTCAGGGTAAACCAGTAATCAGTTTTAATTTAAAATGTTGTATAATGAATTACATTTTCCTTTCACTCAGGAATTACAAATCAGAGGAAGAGTTTGTTCGTATCAATAACAAACTGCGGCGGGGAGACATAATTGGAGTGCAAGGGAATCCTGGAAAAACCAAAAAAGGCGAGCTGAGCATCATTCCCTATGAGATCACACTGCTGTCTCCTTGCTTGCACATGTTACCTCATCTTCACTTTGGCCTCAAAGATAAGGTAAGCACTTGGAACCTGTCTACTGTGCTTTGTCACATCGTTGTCATACAGAGTCAGACTTAAAGTGATTTCTCCATGCTGTTTTTGGTTTAGGAGACACGCTATCGTCAGAGATACTTGGATCTGATCCTGAATGACTTTGTGAGGCAGAAATTTATTGTCCGCTCTCAGATCATCACATACATAAGAAGTTTCTTGGATGAATTGGGATTCTTAGAGGTAACAGGGAGTTCCTTCCCTGTGCTTGCCTCCTCCTATTCTTCCTCTTCTTCAAAACATTCTGTCACTAACCTTTCTGACTGATGAAAAGCCTCTGTTCTTTGTCTTTCCTAATGGTTTATTGCCTTGATTAGGAAAGTAAGGCCTGACTTCTTAAGATAATATACAAGTTGTAGTGCCAGGCACATACTCATGATGTCACCTTCAATTATCAAATCATTTTGCACTTCGGAAGCATTAAAAAAATTATAAATGTGCCTTTATTTTTTGTTACCATTAAAATAGAGGCAGAACTGAAAGTCCTCTCTGATTTTTCTAACTTCCTTCCTAAACTTAGATTTGATGTGTGTCATTTTGTGCCACTTACTATTTGTTGTCATACACATAGTTAAACATGTGGCAGATAAGATACATATATAAATGTTTCATTTATTTATTTTTTTTAATTAGTTACATATATGTTTTGGGTTTTTTGTTTTTAGCATTGTTGTATATCCCAAAGTGATCAGGATGGCAGCTCATGGGTGAAATGGTTGTGGGAGAACTTCAATGTATAAATGTTTTTGAAGGGTTTTATTTTTCTGTAAACTAAATGAGATCACTGTATTATGATGGGACTGCTTGCCCTTTTTTCCCCACTTAGTACATTCTGGAGTCCTTTGTGTGTTTGTATTTTTTCAATGCATAAACTGCTGATATTTTAGGTTTCTGGTTTCCTTCTATAATAGTACTCTTCTGTAAGCTGTTCTGTAGGGCGGACTTTTAGAAGTAGAATAAGTCAAAGGATATAAAGTTAAATTCTTAATATACAGCAAATTGAACTCAAGAAATGACTACCCACTTATATCCCCATTTATAGCTTGTAAGAGTTTGTGGTAGAATATAAATGGTGTTTGTACGACTGGAAGCTGAGACACTATTCTCAAATATTCATCCTTTTTTTTCCATGTACTTGCAGTTTGCTATTGAATTCAACTTTTTCTTGGGGGTATAACAAGCATAGGCTATACCGTATGCAACACTAAATGTTTCTCCCTGTCTTTTAGATTGAAACTCCCATGATGAACATTATCCCAGGAGGAGCCGTGGCCAAACCTTTTATCACCTACCACAATGAGCTGGATATGAATTTGTATATGAGAATCGCCCCAGAACTCTACCATAAGGTATTTAATAAGATGATTCACTGTCTCATTAGATAACCAGAAAGCTAGAAAACCATTGGCTGGACAGAGCAATCAGAAGTAAGAGGGAGAGTTGCTAGCAAAGGTTAAGTCAGCTGGGAAAGTATACTAGTCAGGCTTTTGAGTTTGATATTGGAGTAATTTCTCTACAAAATTGGTGGAGTATTGCAGGTCAGAGGGCAAAGCGGTTGTCTTTCCCAGATGTACACATCCTCCTAATCTATTTTGGTCCCTGTAATATTTTTAATTTATACTCTTGGATCCAATTTTAGTTTTTTGTACAAGAGCTTAGTCTGCCTAGATTTTGGAAATAAATATCTTCAAGTCACCAGAGTTAACAACTGAAGGTGATGTCATTTAAGATGGCTAGTTGCAAGGCCAAGCACAGTGGTGCAAGCCTTTAATCCCAGCCTTAGAAGGGAGGCCAAGGCTAGGAATTGCTTGAGTCGAAGGTTTGAGACCCACCCTGGGCAACGTAGTGAGTCCTAGTCTCAAGTAGCTGGGTGTGGTGACACGTGCCTATAATCCCAACTACCTGGGAGGCTGAGGCTGGGGATTGCCTGAGTCCACGGGAGTCCAGATCTGTTCCAGGATCGGGACTACCCCAGACAACATAGTGAAACCTAGTCTTAAAAAAAAAAAAAAAAAAAAAAAAAACTGCTAGTTGCAGACCATAGAACCATGACTTTTTCCACTTACCACAACTACACAGCCTGTTCTCCTTAGACATGAGTCACTGTCCTTAGGACCTCTGCAGTTAGTATCTCTAAAGGCTAGATGTGCCGGCCTCTTTGCCAGAATGCGTACAATGTAGTGCCTATAGATATTCTTTGAGTAGTTTCATTTTGAAGTTTTACAGGTATGTGCCTGCATCCTAACCTAAAGAGTGATTTCTTTGTTGGGGAGATTAACACACGATGGGGGGACACCCCAGATAGAAAACAACTATTCAGAGGGCCTGGGCAGCCAACAAGAATGATATCTCTCCACTGCAAAGGCCTAAGGAGAGCAAGCAGCAAGACAGTTGGGTAGAGACCTGAGGTCCTGTCTCAACTATGAAAGCCAAAGTGCAGCGTTTATAGATGGAAACTTTCCAGAGCCATTCAAACAGGTGTTGCTGCCATGACCGTGTGTTGTCATTAGATGCTGGTGGTTGGTGGCATTGACCGGGTTTATGAAATTGGACGCCAGTTCCGGAATGAAGGAATTGATTTGACTCACAATCCTGAGTTCACCACCTGTGAATTCTACATGGCCTATGCAGACTATCATGATGTCATGGAAATCACAGAGAAGATGATCTCAGGTGACCCTCTGCTCCCTTTTGTCTTTCACAAGCCTTTGAAGGGCTTATATGCTGCTTTTATAAAGCTGACTTCCTGCTGGTCCTCTTTAAATGGCAGATTTTTCTCTCAGGTATGGTGAAGCACATTACAGGCAGTTACAAGGTCATCTACCACCCAGATGGCCCAGAAGGCCAAGCCCATGAGATTGACTTCACTCCACCCTTCCGGAAAATCAGCATGGTAGAAGAGCTTGAGAAAGCCCTGGGTGTGAAGCTGCCAGAAACACACCTTTTTGAAACTGAAGGTAGAGTGATGTATTCCCTTGTGGCTTGGACCTCCTTCCTCTGTAGCTCTGGGATAAGTTTGCACCATTGCTAGAATTTCCCCACATGGATCCCTATATATTTTTACTAGTGTAGTGTTATGTTTTCTCTCCTAACTTTGTATATTTGCTTTGCAGAAACTCGAAAAATTCTTGATGATATCTGTGTGGCCAAAGCTGTTGAATGCCCACCTCCTCGCACTACAGCCAGACTCCTTGATAAGGTAAAAGGCCAAGCCCTGGTCCAGGACTAGCGTGCCTCTGCTACATAAAACTACCGCAGCTCCATAGGAAAACCCTAAAGAGAGAATTAAGATAGCAAGTTTTGAACTACTATACTCAACTGTATGCTGAGCAGTTTTGTATGATACCTCGTTATTCCTGATTAGCCATGGATTGAACTCATGTTCAATCCCTATAGTATCCAGTGTGGGTGAGAGTGAGTCTTCTGCCACCTAGACTAGGAAAATCAAAATGCCATTCAGAAGAGGAATCTAAGCTGGGTGTGGTGGTATGCGCCTGTAATCCCAGCTACCTGGGGAGCTGAGGCTGGGGATCACTTGAGTCCACGAGTTCAAGACATTCCTGGACAACATAGCGAGACCTAGTCACAAAAAAAAGAAGAGAGATCTAGCTCTGTTTTGCTTTCTTCTTTAGCTTGTTGGGGAGTTCCTGGAAGTGACTTGCATCAATCCTACCTTTATCTGTGATCACCCACAGATAATGAGCCCATTGGCCAAATGGTAAGAAAGCACTGTTTTCTGTTCCCTGTTGCTGTATAAAGACCCTGTAATGTGGTGGCGTAAAGCAATAATTTCTCAAGATTTTATGGATGTCTTGGGTATTCTGCCCCGCATTGTGTTTGCTAGAGTAACTCAAGTGCCTTTTTTCAACTGGCATCTCTGCCACGATACTGGTTTCTCCACATGGATTCTGGGCTTCCTTCAAGAATGGCAGTTCCCAGACTGGGCACGGTGGCTCGTGCCTGTAACCTTCAGCCTATGAAGCGGCCGGGGCTACGGATTGCGGTTCGAGTCCTGCCTTGGGCTGTAGCGAGACCTAGTTCCAAAAAAATAGCTGGGCGTGGTGGTGCGCACCTGTAATCCCAGCTACCTGGGAAGCTGAGGCTGGGGATTTCTTGAGTCTGTGGTACCCCGGGCAACGAAAGCCTGCGGTTCCACGGGCAAAAATAGTGGTACCTAGTCTCAAAAAAACAGAAAACAACAAAAAAAAAAAAAAGAATTGCAGTTCCCAAGAAGCTTTAAATAAATAAAGCCCAGTTTGCAAACTCACACCTCTGCTGGCTGTGATTCAGAGTCAAGATTGAACCTAAAGGGCACAAATACAGGAAGTACGGTTCAGTCTGTCTTTTGCACAGAATTGTGAAGATGATTAAATTGTGCCCCTTGCTTTTTATCCTCCTCACCATTGAATCAAATGATTCAGTGCTGAGGATGCATGCAGGCTTCAGGTGACAGTCAGGTACCTTTGCATTAGCTACAATTCTGAATACCTTTGCATTAGCTACAGTGTTTTTCATAGCAAACATTAGATGCTTAGTGAACATCTCTGTTCAGCCTCCCCTTGTCTCTCCTGTCCCCAGGCACCGTTCTAAAGAGGGTCTGACTGAGCGATTTGAGCTATTTGTCATGAAGAAGGAAATATGCAATGCCTACACTGAGCTGAATGACCCAGTGCGGCAGCGCCACCTTTTTGAAGAACAAGCCAAGGTAGGAAAGGACAGTGAGTAGAGAGGCACGTGTTTTCTCTCTGGTCACTTTGTAGGACATGGCAGCCTTAACCCTGATCAAAGTCATTGCATTTCTTGGTGATTTCAGAAGCAGAGAACAAGCTTCACTGAAGGAATCATTTCACTAGGACTAACCTTAGTGTCTCTATTTGAAAGCAGCTTAGACATGATAACTTCTGATGAAAATGTGTCTCCCTAACAAGGAGATAGTTCTTAGAACATTTAGGGAGGTAGGTGGCTTGGCTATATGAAGCAGATAGAGTTCCTTCCATAATCTGCAAACACTGGCACTGCCCCTGAAGAATGGTTTCAGGAACTGGAGAAAGACTTTTGCGAACCATCAGAGTCTGAAAATTAGTCTCAGGCAGTGGAGTTGTTTTCATTTCACAGAGTAATTTTCATATATTGTCAGGTAGATTTCATCCATCTTGACCTCCAAGTCTTTGAAAGAAAGGACTCCATCCCCCAGGACTCCATCCTACCAGCAAGTGTCGAGTGTTCAGAGCCTACCTGAGACGGGCGACAGCCCTGCTGAGTACTGTAACAGACATCAAGAGACAATTCAGCCTGGAGTAATGGTGCCATTTAATTCTCTTCTAGGCCAAGGCTGCTGGCGATGATGAGGCCATGTTCATAGATGAAAACTTCTGTACTGCCCTGGAATACGGGCTGCCCCCCACAGCTGGCTGGGGCATGGGCATCGACCGAGTTACCATGTTTCTCACAGACTCCAATAACATCAAGGTACGGCGCCCCTCCATGCCGCATGCTGCCCCCAGGATCCCCACCATCAGAAGACAGGCTTGGGTGTCATGGAGAAAAGGGGAAAGGGATTTAAACAGGAGGAGCTCGACAGAGGGATCAGCACATCTAACCTGATGGGATTAGGTTTTTTCTGATGCTAAAGGAATACTAAGAAGCCGGGCACTGTGGCTTGTGCCTGTAAGCTTCACCCTATGAAGCAGCTGGGGCCAGGGATCACTGTTCAAGTCTTGCTTGTGGCAACACAGTGAGAACTAGTCCCAAAAAATAGCTGGGTGTGGTGGCGTGCACCTGTAATCCCAGCTACCTGGGAAGCTGCGACTGGGGATTGCTTGAGTCCATGGTACCCCAGGCAACGTGAGCCTGCGGTTCCATGGGCAAAAATAGCAAGACCTAGTCTGGAGAAAAAAAAAAAAAAAGGATTACTAATTACAGTTCTTAAGGATTCAAGGGGCAGATGCTAAGCCCTCAATCTGCTCTACCTCATTTAATTTAAATCAACCCTATGAGTTGAAGAGAGTGTTGTCATCTTATTTCTGTGGGTGAGCTGATCTGGTTTTAAGAGATCCTCTATTCGTTTTTGACATGGTGCCCAAGGTAATACATGTATTTTTCTTTTCCCTCCTCTAACTGAAAGGAATCAAGTCAAAATAAAATGACATATTTGTCTTTTAAGCTGGGGTAAACAGGTCTTTTTGTTTTGGTGGTAACACTGACCAAAGGCATAAAGGAATGTAGCTGTGAAAAGATAAGCTTCTTAGTGCTTTTTTTTTTTTTTAATCACTTGTAGGAAGTACTTCTGTTTCCTGCCATGAAACCTGAAGACAAGAAGGAGAATGTAGGAACCACCGATTCATCAGAAAGTACCACTGCTGGCACGTCTGTCTAGAGAATCACAATTGCAAGTTATAAAACTCAGGCACCTCTGGACGCTTAAGGACTGCAAGGGGATTCTTGTGAGTCACTCTCCATTTATTGTGGTGGTTCAGTTCAGTTCACCCACCAGAGTCAGGAGGAATAAAGGATTCCTTTTTATGCCTTCTTACCGAATAAATCAACAGTCTCTTGTGTCATCACTCTTCACTTTACCGTTGAATGTCCCCTTCGTCTTCTGTTGCTGGCCTGGTGAATGTTTTGGACCACACACTTTGTTCATTCAACAGTTGTGTTATATCTACTCTGTGCCAGATACTGTTAAAAGGGATTTTTCCATAGGCAAAAATAGCAAAAACTAGTCTCAAAAAAAAAAAAAGCAGGGTGAGGGTTGCTGTTTTGGGTAGAGGTGCCTGGGGGCAATTTAGGTGACGGAAAGAGTCTGTCTTGTGACATTTAAGTATTGACTGAGGGACTAGGGCAGTCCAGACCAGGGATGTTTTTAAGAAACAGAAGAATCTGTTACAGAAGTTACAGGTGAGGGGGGGGTATTATATCACAGAGACCTCCAAAGGAGGCTTCTGAGCAGTGTTTTTAATAGATTGTTCTAGTTAGCAAGCAGAGAAGAGGGAAAGTAATAGGGGGCCGTTAGACTCCTTCAGGGAACTGGAGAGAAATCTGCCTTCACTGGTGGGATGTAAGTTCTCTGAAAAGAAGTCAAGATGACTGCAAGGTTTGGGATGATGTATGTAGAAGGTCTTTGACAGGAAAGTTAAAGTCACCACTAATTGACATGACTGTTACTATTACACATCAAGCAGAAATAGGATACTGAATAATGAGCCTGGAGTTAGTTTGTTTTCAGCTAAATTCAACTGGAATAAGAATATCACAAAGCTAAGCATCTGTTTTGAAGCCCTGGATCCCTAGCAGGAAGGCAGATGAGTCATACAACAAAGGACTTGTTATTTACACCTCCTCCAAACCTCTGCTAGCACCCTAGTTTGGGAGTTGCCAGTCTACTTTCTCAGAACAGGCTTCCAATTCTACAGCTGGTAAAATGAACTAAGCATACAGATTTCTTTCTTTTTTTTTTTTTTTTTTTTTTTGAGACTAGGTCTCACTATTTTTGCCTGTGGAACCGCAGGCTCACGTTACCCAGGGTACCACAGACTCAAGCAATCCCCAGCCTCAGCTTCCCAGGCAGCTGGGATTACAGGTGCACGCCACCATGCCCAGCTATATTTTTTTGGAAGTAAGTCTTGCCACGTGCCGCAGGTGGGACTCAAGCTGTGATCCTTGACCCTGGCCATGGCTTCCTAGGCTGCCGCTTATAGGCATGCGCCACCATGCCCGGCCCCAGCATACAGGTTTCTTAACTGAACTGCTTGAGGGTATGTTACACATCTCCACTTCCACTGCCATTCACACATAGGCACCGAAAATACTTGGCAGTGTTGGGAGGTCCACACGGTGTTTTGTGTTCCATATGGCACATCCTCTGCAAGGTGGTAGTAACTAAAAGTCATCTCACCACCAGAGAGGGCACAGGGCCAGGATCAGATAAAGGACTAGACTTAGGCAACTTTTGGGATGAACAGGAAGGCAAGATCCGTAATTGCTTGAATATTGAACAATAACTTGTATTAATTCATTTTCCAAGCTGCTTAACAGGTTTTATAGGTTCCAGGGTAGCACAAGCCTTTTTAGCAGCTCAGGTATAAGGCGGAACCAGCCCTGATCAGGATGCCTTTCCATATACCCACCCTCAGACTAGGACAGTTGATAACCCTAACATGTCCCTCTGGGATGTGGGGAGACCAACAAAGCACACACAGTGGCCATATTTTTGAGTCAGTTTTTCTCATCAAAGTTTTAATGAAAGGATGTTCAACATAACAAACTTTTTAAATGGGGATGTCCATACATTTGCATTTTGAAAACGTCAGACTGACTGCTCTGAAAAAGCACGAGTTGGGCAAGAAAGGGTGAAGTCCAGAGAATAGCAAAGCAGCAGTCCAAAATGGAAGAGGCATTCTTGAACCAGGTTGTAGCCATGGACAGAGTATGTGAATTCAAGGCATGAGAGGTGAGTCAACAGGATTTGGTAATCGTTTGTGTTGGGATTAAAGGAAGGGAAATAATAGGGTGATTCCCTTTTTTAGTTTATGCAGTTAGATTGATAGTAGTACTAGTCCTTGAGGTTAAATCTGCATGATGATTTCCTCACCAAGACCAGTGTATTGGCTTTGGAGGAAGTCTGTGACCTTCCTCTGAGCCAAAGAGGAGACAAGTAAATTGCACTTCTGTGATAAGAAAAATAAATAATTTTTAGTACTACAACTGAGTGTTACAGGTCCCTGAACCAACTAGACAAGTATACTACCTATTCCCAGCAGTCTGAAGGTTTTGACTACTGTCCACAGTAGCTACTAGTCACATGGGCTGTTGAGCATTTGAAATGTGGCTGGTCTCAAGTTTTACTCTAAATTGGTTAAAATACCAGACTCCTGAGGGGGCGTGGTGGTGCATGCCTATAATCCAAGGGCTGGGAGGCAACAGGCCTGGGATCACTTGAGTTTGTGGTTTGAGACTACCCCGGGAAACAGACCGAAAAAGCAGCTGGGTGGGGTGTCGGATGCCTGTAATCCCAGCCACTTGGGAGGCTGAGGCTGGGGATCGCTTGAGTCCAGGGGATCCCAATACCCAGATAGGTGCGTTGGTATAGTGAGCATAGCTGCCTTTCAATACCCAGATAGGGACTACCCCGGGCAACATAGCGAGACCTAGCCTCAGAATGAAATAAAATACCAGACTCCTTAAACTTAGTATAACAAGAAGAATGTAAAATATATAATTATTTTCCTAAAATACTGACTACACATTAAAGTGATATTTTAGATATACTGAAGTAATCAGATGCATAATGTGAATTTCACCTACTTTTGACTTTTAAAGTATAGCTACTTTTACATATCTAGCTCAAATTACATTTGGAAATTTAATATTAGCGGTATTTCTGACAGAAGTTCGGATTAGTGTTATAAGATACACTACTACTGTTTGCATCAGCTTACTCCTCAGTGAACTAAACTCTCAGAAACTCTCAGAACTCTCGCTCTGGCGCCTCCCCCCCCCGGACTACAAGAGCCAGAATGCACTGCACGCCTCTGGGATGGGCCGGAAAGAGCAGTACGTGACGTCACGTCCGCGACGCAGCAGCGTTCGATTTGCCTTACCGAGTACTCGGGTCCTGGAGGTGGGAGGACAGGGTGTGAGGCGGTGGGGTCGAAAGGCTGGGGCCGTGCCGATGGGGAGGGTCCCTGGGGCTCCTCCGTGAGTTGTTTTCGGTCTGATTTTCCCGATCCCGTTCTTGGTTGGTAGAGATTGTAAAGACCGTTCCCTCCTGCGGGAAGTGCCGCTTCTTTTTTGAACCGTGGAAGGTTCTTGCGCACCCGCACGGGGGGCGTGAGTCCACCCTGTAGCCGCCCCGGTACCCCGAGGAGGCGTGCGCCAAGCTCTCCTGGCCTCAATTTAGGGGTCTCTCTGGAACCTACGGAGAAGGGTTCTGCTTCTGCTTCGCAGGCTGTCGAGGAAGGGAACTTTAGGGAGCTTGGCTTCCGACACCGCTAACGCCGTTTCTCCCCTGGTCAGCACCTGCCCTGATTTTCCTTGACAAGAAAGTATGTTCCTAAGCTTATTGGTGCACTTATAACATGCGGTCGTATGGGCAAAGACCTGTTTAACTCAACTGTTGTTCATATGAAGAAGTTATTGAAGATCTAGGAAAAGGTGGGTTTGAATTATGATGAGCAAAACATTACAATGAATTATAATATGCAGAATGTTAGTTTATTTCAACTGCTTGCTGTGAACGCTCATCCAGACTCAGTTCCAGAGGAAGAGATGACATTTCTGGGAGGTTTCATCTTAGGATATCAGTGATTCGGCTGGCATATTCTGTCTTACTGCCTATTCTAGCTTAGATAACGTGCCTCTGGTTTCATTTCATGTTGATCCCGGAATAGCTCAAAAGCAGAAGACATTCTGCTTTGTGATGCCCCCCCCCGCCCAGCCCCCCCAAACAAGAGGGAATTTCCCTTCCACTCAGGATTCTGAGATCCCCATGCTTTCCTTCTGCTCTAAGGATTGCTGCTTTTAACTTTAAAGGTACAATTTATGTCATTTCTGGCCAGAATTTTGTTTGAGTCGCTGTGATGTGATTTACCATGTTCATTTACTGCAGTAATAGACCTGCACTGTGGATCTGTTTAAAAGATAAATTGGTGGGGGGGGAGAGAATGAAAAAAAAAAAGCATTAAAAAACAAGAACGATAAACTGAAGTACGTTAAAATTTTTGTTTATTTGTGCAACAGTTAGAGTCAGGCACCAAGTGGTTAGGAACATTCTGCAGACCAAGGAAAAAAAACTACAGAAAGTGCAGAAGCAAGAAAGAAAGGGAATTATTTGACTGACTGTAACTTAAAGCCTGATTGTCCTTAGCAATTACTTTTTTTTTTTAGAGTAGGTCTCACTATTTTTACCTGTGGAACCTCAAGCTCACGTTGCCTGGGGTACCACAGACTCAGGCAATCCCCAGCCTCAGCTTCCCAGGTAGCTGGGTTTACAGGTGCACGCCACCACACCCAGCTGTTTTTTGGGACGAGGTCTTGCTGTGTTACCAGCAATTACTTTTGATTTTTTTACCTTGAAACTTTTGCAGGCTTAGAACTTGGTATGATTACATAGGCCCACATAGCATTTGAGGGGTCTTATAACCCCATATGGGTATAATAATCTCCTTGCTTAATGTAATGCAATATGGGAGATTTATTTGTAGAAATATTAACTTTCAGAACTTACATGCACTAGGGTTCAGTAAAGCCCCCCCTTTTTTTATGCTTGGTTATGTGTCACCCTATAACAGCTGTCAATGCATTTGAGTCCAAGTGAAGTCATTGATTGAATATTGCTAGAGTCGAGGTAAGTTTCTAGCCAAGTATCTAGATCTTTTTTCAGATATGATCTTTTTAATATATTTTTTCAATCATTGCCCTAGGTACTCATCACAGTCCCTCTGCATCCCAAGGAACTCAGGAAAATCAAGGGTTTCTTTGTAATGTTAATCATGGTGGACATTATGGTCAACATTGTAGCAGTTGGTCTTTATAGATAGATACTGTTTAGTCCTCACAATAACCCAAATAGATCAGCTACTTCTCTTAATCCTACTTTAACAGATAAGGAAATAGATAATTTATCTGTCCCTTGTCGTATATTACTGTGCTAATTTTAGCAGAAAGGACATCTCCAAAGTCCACAGTCCAGCACAACTCCTTTAAGGAGCACATCTCTGGAATCTCTTAACTCTCCCTTATATTACTGTGCTAATTTTAGCAAACCAGGGTTAAAATCCAGAAAGGACATCTCCAAAGTCCACAGTCCAGCACAACTCCTTAAAGGAGCACACCTCTGGAATCTCTTAACTCTCCCTTCAGCCTCATAAAACATTTTGGAAGTTGTTTTCCTGACTGGTGCACCAGTGCAATTTGTGAGATTAGGTGAAGGAGGAAAATAACTGCACTACTTTGGGAGAAGAGGAAAGTAAACTGCTGGAAGGAGGATGGAAAAGGAGAGCATCTGTTAGGAAGGTTGAACCTTGCATGATAACTGTCTGCCCAGTGCTGACTGCGATCTGTAGCACTTTGCAGATGAAAGCTGGAATAGCAAGCTTCCCTCCTAGTTGCTTTCATTTCAAGTAGATTCTGAGTTTGCTTGCACTTGAGATTTCTCTGTGTTTTCTTTCTAGATGGGGGGGGGAATAGTAGAAGAAAGTGACCCAGAGTTCCACTTAGAGAATCCGCAATACAAAACATGGGTAAAAGGGTTATGATTGTGGGAAGTACACTAGTGGTGCTACATATGAAAGCCTGCTTAAGTGCTAGTGTGAGATAGTGACATCTTGTGTTGCTTCTCCATGTTGTACTTCTGACACTTAGGGGTTTTAACCAGCACCTCAGCATCAACTCAGACCATGTGGACCGCCGATGAGATAGCACATTTGTGTTATGAGCACTACAGGACTCGGCTGCCTAAGCAGGGGAAGCCTGAGCCCAAAAGGGAGTGGACATTACTAGCAGCGGTGGTGAAGATCCAATCTACAGTTGACCAGACCTGTGACTACCCTGACAAAGAGGTGCAAGGTGAGAACTGTTCTTAGAAAGCTTCCTCTTCCTGTCAAAGGTAATGGATTTATACCATCACTCTTCTGGGGTCAACAGGACCCTCTGTAAACTATGGTGTTGGGCATGTTCCCCTGGTCTCCAGGTGCTGTGCTACTTCCAGAGATGGCCATGATGGAGCCACAGTCCCCAGTTGGGTTGGCCTGGGGGAATCCTTTAGAGGACTTACTACACCTGAGAACTGGGCATCTGTTCAGATTGTGAGCGCTCACTCAAGGCTTCCTTCTTTTCCCCACAGTGACAAAGGAAGTCGTCGCTATGGGAACAGGAACCAAATGCATAGGCCAGTCCAAAATGAGGAGGAGTGGTAAGCCCAAAAGGGGGTCTAAGCAAAGCCTTTCTGTGGAGCTTTGAAAATCAGGTTCCATCTTGCCCTGTTTGCTTCTTCTCGGGGAAGAGAGACCTTGTCTCTGAGATGATTGACCTTCCAGTACCCAATCACTCTTACCCCAGTTAGAAGGACTGAATTCAGCCGGGCATGGTGGCTCATGCCTGTAAGCTTCAGCCTATGAAACGGCTGGGGCTAGGGATCGCGGTTCAAGTCCCGCTAGGGACAACACAGCAAAACCTAGTCCCAAAAAATAGCTGGGCGTGGTGGCTCACGCCTGTAATCCCAGCTACCTGGGAAGCTGAAGCTGGGGATTGCTTGAGTCTGTGGTACCCTGGGCAACGCGGTTCCATGGGCGAAAATAGCGAGACTGAGTCTCGAAAAAAAAAAGACTGAATTCATTTAAAGAATGGAAATCCGCCGGGTGGCTCGTGCCTGTAAGCTTCAGCCTATGAAGCAGCCGGGGCTAGGGATCGCGGTTCGAGTCCCGCCTAGGGCCTGTAACAAGACCTAGTTCCAAAAAAATAGCTGGGTGTGGTGGCACGCACCTGTAATCCCAGCTACCTGGGAAACTGAGGCTGGGGATTGCTTGAGTCTGTGGTACCCCAGGCAATGAGAGCCTGCGGTTCCACAGGCAAAAATATCGAGACCTAGTCTCAAAAAAATAAAAAAACAAAAAAAATAAAGAATGGAAATCCAAAGAATAGAATTGGACTTTCAGCAATATAGCATATGTTCTTGTTGATTTGCAATAATGAACACCTGAAACAATGTCATAAAGAAATAACACTGCCATTAAAAGGGAAAAAAGAATGGAAATAGACTGTGGGCACCAACTCCATTTTTTGAGTGACTTGAAGGCTGGCCTTTGTTTTCATGCTAAGAACAACAAGTTCTTGGGCCTAGCTCTTCCATATTATGTTAAGAAGCCTTAAGCTCTGTGTCAGGGAAAAGATGCAAACTGGGTTACTTGAAGCCCCCAGAGCATTCTTGAATTAAATGGAGGTTTGGGCATCAAAAAGAACCTGGAAATCCTTAAAGATATCTTCACCTTCTGCTTCCAACTAGCAAGTTCCTCCTGAGTTTGCTCCCTATTCCCCTCCTCTTGCCTCCTGAACTGAGGAGGCTGTTACAGAACTATTATGGATTGAATTTAATATAATTGTGTTGCACAAGTATGAGACTAGGATACAAGAAATCAGGACCCCTCTCCTCCTGACAAAAAATTCCTTATAGTACAGTCGTTCTCAGCTGGGGATGATTTTGCCCTTCAGAGTCCATACCCATCTCAAGAAACACTTGGGAATGTCTGGAGACATTTTTCGGTTGTAACCATGGGAAAGGAGCATGCTACTGCTGTCTGGTAAGAGGCCAGGAATTATGTTAACATTGTATAATACAAGGACAAACCCCCACAACAAAGAATTTTCTAAAAGTAAAAGAAAACCTAATATACATGCATTGCCATTAGTGGTTGTGACACTTTCATGGCCATTCCAAGTGTTGGGGGAACTGCTGTGTTCTGCTGCTAGGAACCAAGGACTCTCCGGATCCATAAGTTCTCACCCAGTGTCCTGTCTTTGCCACAGGAGACATCCTCAATGATAGCCATGCTGAGGTCATAGCCAGGAGGAGTTTCCAAAGGTAAATCCACATCCCCAGAAGTAAGAGTCAGCAGGTCTAGGGTAAGAGTCACAGAATATATATTTCTAATAAACTCAAAAGCAATGCTGGTTACTTCAGCCTGGGAACTACAGTGTGAGCAGCAGTGCTCTGAGTAAGCATCAGAACACCTGCAGGGGTTTTTTATGTCCAGATTGCCAGACCCATCCCAGGACATTCTGACTCAGTAGGTCCTGAGGTCCAGCCTAACAAGCTGTATTTCTAGCACATTCCCAGATGATGCTGATGCTACTGGCTCAAGAGCAACACTTTGAGAATTACTGATCTAGGCTGTTCTCATAATCATCTTGCCAGTCTCTCTTTATTGCTTGTTCACTCTAGTAATATTTTGTAATCCATTAGGTACCTTCTCCATCAACTCCACTTGGCAGCCGCCTTGAAGGAGAAGAGCATCTTTGTCCCAGGAGCTCAGAGAGGATTGTGGACACTTAGACCAGACCTCTCGTTTGTGTTTTTCTCCAGCCATACACCCTGTATGTAAGCCTTTGGATTGCGGTTACATTATCACCTTCCTTATGCTTGTCTTTTTCATAGATATGTTTTTTCTCCCCCCTCTATCCTACCTCCCAATGAATATGTTTCTTTAAAAAAAAAAAAAAAAAGCACTTATACCTGCAGTATAGTTATAACCAGTCATAGCACCTTTGTGCATGGATAGGCTGGTTTGCATAACCACTTCTCTACCAAGGAGGAAGGTGGGTTGATGAGGGAGGGAAGCCTCATTCATACCACTGTTTAGTGCCCAGGCAGGACTGGGAATTTTCAAAGCTGAAACCCTGCAGTCTGAAACCAGCAATAGGGTTTAGAGGTGCTAAGCCCTGAATTCTATTATAACTGATCCTGAAAATCTTTTCCCACATTCATTCAAGTGTTTTCCACTGCTGTCAGGCATCATAGGACATACTGGGTGCATAGCTGTGAATAAAACTAGCCCCTTTCTCACCTTCAAAGAACGTTTTTAGGGAATGTGTACAGTCACAACTGTAAACTTTGATGGGTTATAAGATTTTCAGGTGATGTGCTTACAGAAGGACCTACCCAGGTGGGCATTTCTATCCTCTATTTCTCTGCTTTGAAAATTGAGAAAAATGCCTACCTTTTGTAGATCACTTAGTAAAGTATTGTCCTCACAAAACTGAAATAAGGATATAAGGACTAAAATTAAGACATGCAGTTAGAGCAGAGATAGGTAATCATGCTGAAGAAACAACCGCTGTCAAAGCTTGGTCCTGATTCAAATTGGAAATATTAATATACCTTAAGAATAGATGAGTCTGTCAGAAAAAAGGTGGTTAAGCAACACAGGCCAGACAGATGACATAGAAAGATAGGCAGGCCTGGAAACTTTACTAGTTTGTGAAATTGAAATGTAAACCCCTTAATTTCTCTCCCCTGGCTCTTGGGTAATCTTTTAAAGTGTGATAACCCCCATGATTTGTCTGCAGAAAGAAAGAATGCTTTGCCAAGAATAGGACTATCTGTGGGACGGTGTAATCCACTGACATTTATTCCTCATTACTAACTGATAATTTGATGCCTGGGTTAGCTTCTTCAGACTCTTCTACTTGTGAATTTTGTTTGTCATAAATCAGCCTCTAGAGTACAGACATCTGTCAAGATCAAATCTCCCAACTTGCAGGGTGGGAGGTGGGCCCCAGAATATTCTCCAAAGTCAGCATCACCTTGTGAGGTCTCTGCAAGCCTGCCAGCTGGCCTCTGACCACACTCCCAAGTCTACATCTCTTGCCTTTCCCACTCACAGGTTACAAAGGCTGTAGATGTATTATTTACACACTTTAGAAAAGCAGCACACATTAGGTTAATGACTGAAGAAGTAGTCTCCTTCTGAAGGGAAAGCTGCCTTATCCCTGGCTTTGAGCCCCTGTGAGTGCACCAGGACACTCTACACCAGAATGGGGAGATGCGAGTTGTGATATTTACTACAGCTACGGTGAGGACATGCACTTAATTCTCTAAGGTGGGGACACTATGAGCAGTGTTCCAAACTTTCTGAGCCATGAAGTAAAGCAGCTAGTTTTGTTTCCCAAGGCACCTTCCCCAAAATGGACTTGGGAAACCATACTCATTCCAGACCAGCACTTCTCAGCTTAAGGAGGCTTCATTCCACAGGGGACATTTAAATGTTCAGACTGGAGGTGCTAGTGTAGGCACGTAGGTAGACACCAGGAATGCTACTGAACATCCTGTCGCATGGGTGACCACACAGCAAATTCTCTGCCGTGGAGTCAGTAATGTGGAGGCTGCGAAATCCTGTCCTAAACCAGTGTTTACCAAACTCCTGGGGTAAAACTCCTGGGGATTTTTTTTAATATGTTCAGATTTTCAAACCACTCCCCCCTGTTCTGTGGTGATATTATAACTCCCTGGGTCTAGGGTAGAGTCTTTGACAAGGCCCCCAGAGGATTCTCACTAGGAAAGTTTAAGCAAAGGTCTTCATCTCAGATCAGCTGAGATTCGAACTCATGTTTGTTTACCATGCTCACGACAGGGACGATGTATTTCATATGTTCAGCTGTCAAACTGCTCTCTTATTCATGTTTTTCTTGACACGGCTGATTCATGTTAAAATGAATGAATGAAGCTCATCTGTTAAGCATGTGCCACCAGTGGTACATGACACCCAATGCCTGCACCACTGGTGGTGTATGCCAGTGTGAACGTGTTAAAGCTGTAGCCTGCAGACTTGAGCTTGCATCAGAATGACTTAGAGACCTTGTTAAAACAGACTGTTGGCAGCCGAGCTTGGTGGCACATGCCTGTAAGCGGCAGCCTAGGAAGCTGCAGCGGGGACCAGGGATTACAGTTTGAATCTGCTGGGGGCACCTAGCGAGACCTAGTTCCAAAAAATATAGCGTGGTGGTGCCTGCCTATAATCCCAGCTACCTGGGAAGCTGAGGCTGGAGGTTGCTTGAATCTGGTACCCCGGGCAATGTGAGCCTGCGGTTCCACAGGCAAAATTGGCGAGACCTAGTCTCAAAAAAAAACCAAAAACAGACTGCTGGCTACCACCGCCAAAATTTCTGAATTAGCATAACTACTGTGGGTCTCAAGAACTTGGATTTCTAATAAGTTACCAAGGGATGAGGATGTGACTGCTCTGTGACTGCTCACTCTAAGAACCTCTGTTGTAAAGGGTTCCTTCTTTCGCAGGTGGGGATGCCTCCATCATTCCAATGCTTGAGTTTGAAGATCAGCCTTGCTCTCCAGTCAGTCGAGATTGGGCCAGTAATCCAGCAGTAGGAGCTAGTGATGACCTGAGAACTCCTGGACATAAAAAGAAAGGTGAAGACCTGGATGGTCACAGCAGCAAAAAGATGAAGCCTGAGCCTGGGACTCCTGCCAGGGAAATTGCCAATGGGACAGCTCACACGCAGAATTTTGGCAATCAGAAAAGCGACCCTGTCCCGCCAAGCGTCAGCAGCTGTGCTATGCTCACTGCAGAGGGACTTGCCGATGTTACCACAGTGGCCCCTGCCAGTGCCAGGGTGGTGGATGTTTATAGAACTGGAGCCAAGTGTGTACCTGGAGAGGCAGGAGACTTGGGGCAGCCAGGCGCTTTGTATCACCGGGTTGGGCTGCTCCGAGTGAAGCCAGGCCGGGGAGACAGGACCTGCTCTATGTCCTGCAGTGACAAGCTGGCACGGTGGAATGTTCTTGGATGCCAAGGAGCACTCTTGATGCACTTCCTGGAAGAGCCCATCTACCTATCAGCTATGGTCATTGGGAAATGCCCATACAGCCAGGAAGCCATGCAGAGAGCACTGATCAGGAGGTAAAGGGGCAGGGTGGGAGGCCCATTTAGAGCAACCTTTCTGAGGAGTAGTCTGAGAGGAGAGCCAATGCCCCTTGTAAATATCCATATATGTGGACCCAGAAGTTACACCTCCAGAAGTACTATCCTAAGGAAGTACTCAGATATTTAGCTTTTATGCATAATCATTTTTATAGCAATCAGAGACTATAAGTAATTTTTGTTGAAAAGAACATTGGTGGATATTTTGTTGAAAAGAACATTATGATCTGAAAAGATGATCATAATGTTAGAAGAGCAACTTTAAATGATAAAAAAAAAAGTTCATTTTGATCGTAAAATGTATATGCTTAAAAATTATGGGAACATGCACCAATTTTTATGAATATCTCTGAATGTCCATGGCATTATGCGTAGTTTTTTTCTTTGTGGTCAACGTATTTTTTAAATTTTCAACAGTATGCATATGTTGGTATTGTATTTTATTTTTTTGAGACTAGGTTTCTCTGTTTTTTTGCTTGTGGAACCACACCACAGGCTCACGTTGCCCGGGGTACCATGGACTCAAGCAATCCCCAGCTTCAGCTTCCCAGGTAGCTGGGATTATAAACGTGCACCACCACACCTGGCTAGTTTTTTGAGACTAAGTCACACTACGTTGCCCCTAGGGGGACTCGAACCACGATCTCTAGGCTTCCTAGGCTGCCACTTACAGGCATGTGCCACCACACCCAGCTCTAACCCTTGGTATTGTATTTTAAAAGCAAAAATAAAAACCAACATTAGTTTTCATTTTTAGAACACAAAGACTAATCATCAAGGATGGCCTCCCTGAAGAAGGCAGCCAACCTGATTAATTCTTTTTTTTTTTTGAGACTAGGTCTCACTATTTTTTGCCCGTGGGACCGCAGGCTCTCGTTGCCCGAGGTACCACAGACTCAAGCAATCCCCAGCCTCAGCTTCCCAAGTAGCTGGGATTACAGGCACACGCCACCATGCCCAGCTATTTTTTTTGGAACTAAGTCTCACTACAGGCCCCAGGCGGGACTCGAACCGCGATCCCTAGCCCCTGCCGCTTCATAGGCTGAAGCTTACAGGCACGAGCCACCGTGCCTGGCTCAACCTGATTAATTCTATAGTAACTCAGGAAGGGGCAATTCAGATCCATGGCAAAGCAAAGTCTGTGGGCCTTGTCAATTCCTGCAGTTCTTGCAGGTACCTCCAAAACAGTAGCCCCAGAATATGACCCAGAAATTCCACCCCTGGGTGGAATGAAAACATACAACAAGGTGAAAATTTCTACATAAAATGTTTAGAGCAGCATTAGTCATTATAGCCAAAAAACAAAACAATCCTAATGGCCATCAGTAATGAATATATTCATAAAAGGCAGTAGATAGATGTCATAAAATATTAATCATAAGAAGGAATGAATGACATACTACAACATAGATGAATCTTGAAAACATGCTAAGTGAAAGAAGCTGCATATTGTATAATTTCATGTGTCATACTAGGCAAATGCATAGAGACAGAAAGTAGGTCAGTGGTTACCAGTGGCAGGAGTAAGGAATGGAGAATGGCTGCTAAAAGGTGAGGGGTGCTTTCAGGACTCATAAATATAAACATAGTTGGTGGTGATGGTTGCACAGTACTTGAGTGTACTTAGATTTTATACACTTAAGTTGGGTGAATTTTTTGGTATATGAATATCCAATATAAATATACCAATAAAGACTTAAAAAAGGTAAGCCTGGGACAGTTGCCCAAGGCAACATGTTTTGCCTGATTCCATAAGTAGTTGCTGTGTACTGGGTTCTAGAACAGATTAATATCAGCGTCTAGTGTGTGAAATTAAAAGAAGAAGCTTTTTTTAATGTAGGATAAATTTAGTTTATACTCTAGGATTCCCTAGAAACATTCCAACGGGAATATTTCTCTTGGAGGTTTTCAAGTCTTTCAAAGCTGGTATCAGGAGTGAAGTTTGGTATTACTGCACTGAGGCTAGTGACTCAATTCATAGAGCTACCACTTCAGAGCGATGAAAGGGACATCCCTTCAGCCACAAGGGTCATAAGAATTGTTCTGTCACTCCTTCCTGAAACACCTCTTGTATATATCTACTTACCTGTAAGCAAGTTAAATAAATTACATCCTGTACATCGGATAGATAGATAATTACATGCATACATACATAATCCACATACATCCTAAGGCCCCAGCTTCCCCTGAGATTTGGGTGTGCTGATGGCTGTATACTAGGTACACTTTCTCTAGGAATACACCTAAACTGAATGTGTTTTCCCTCACATTTAGGTGTCAGAATGTCTTGGATTTACCCAAAGGTTTTGAAGTTCAAGAAATGAAAATACAGCAGTCAAATTTACAGTTTGAACAAAGCCGCTGTGCAGTGCAGGCAAAAAGGACTGACAGCCAAAGCCGACTGGTTCCTTGTGGGGCAGGTAGGGGATCCAGGTTCCACTTGTCCCCAGACTCTTGGGAGTAGCTGGGAGGGATTGCATCCTCCCAGCTAGAAGTGGCAGTTTACCACCCAGGTTGGCTCGGAAGCAGCCCCACTAGGTCACGTTACTGCTCGCATTAGCCTGAACTGCTTCATCTTCAGATGGTATCATTTGTGAGGGTTGCTATGAGGAGGAATTGAGAAGTTTTATTTCATGCATGTACTGTGTGTCCAGCATATAATAAACGTGCAGTGATTTCAGCGGCTGTCAGCTGTTAGTGACTCATGAAGCACATTATGCTGTTGTGCCCCAGAGGCAAGGCATAGGATTGACAGTCATTCTCTCTGACACCAGGTTCCAATTTTGTGGGTCTGCAGAAGCAGAGATAGACTTTCCTGGAAATACATCTGGCATTTTCAGAAAATAAACAGTTTTAAACCCAGAATCTTACCTTTTCATAGCCATCAGCTGGAGCGCAGTTCCTGAGCAACCATTGGATGTCACCGCCAATGGCTTTCCACAAGGAACAACAAAGAAAGAAATCGGAAGCCTTCAGGCCAGGTACAACATACTGGGGCTGAAGGAGCTTGTGGCTATGCATTTGTGCTCTAATTTCAGAAAGTTGTCAGAATCCCAAAAAAACCCCTACCCATCTCCAGTCATGCCCCACTCCCTGCTCTTCCCACCCTGACAGCTCCTGATTTACTTTCTGTCTCCATGGATTTACTCTAGACACTTCATGTAACGGAATCATTTAATATGTGACCTTTTGTTTCCGGTTTCTTTCACTTGACATATTTTTTTCAAGGTTCATTCATGTCATAGCATGTATTGATCCTTTGTTCCTTTTCACCACACAGTAGTGTTCTTGTTTGGACAATACCACCTTAGGTTTATCCATCAGTGGACATTTGAGTTGTTTCACTTTTTTGGCTATTATAAATAATGAAATGCTGTGAGCATATGTACACAAGCTTTTGGATGGCCATAATGTCTTCAGTCTTCTTGGGTATACCTGCAGGTAGAGTTGTGGATCATGTGATAATCTTATATTAAATTTTTTGAGGAACTGCCAAATGGTTCCTCATTAAAATGCCCACACCATTTTAAATTCCCACCAGCAATGAAGGAGGGTTTCAGGTACCCTTCATCCTTTACAACACTTGTTACTTTCTGGCAGTTCTGATGGATATGAAGTGCTATTATTGTGGTTTTGGTTTACTTTTCCTTAAAGGTTAATGGTGTTTGCATACCTTTTCATGACAGACCTTTGTATATTTTCCTTGGAGAAATTGATCATTTTTTAAATGTTTTTTTGTTGTTGAGTTACAAGATTTCATGTATTCTAGATACATACTAGTCCTTATTGAATATACATTGGCAAATATTTTCTGCATTTCAGTGGGTTGACTTAACTTCTCCATAGTTTTGAAGAACAAAACTATTACATTTTGATGAGGTTCATTTTATGTATTTTTCCTGTTAGTGATTTGTGCTTATGGTGTTTAAAAACCATTGCCTAATCCAAGGTCATGAAGGTTTATTTTTTTCTTCTAATAGATTTATAGTTATAACTCTTCTGTTTAGGACACAGATATCCATTTTGAGTTAATTTGTTCTATAACATGTCAGTAGGGATCCAACTTCATTCTTTTGCATATGGTCTAGTTGTCCAACATCAGTTTTTGGAAAAACAGTTCTTTCCTTAGGAGATTTTGAGAACAGTACTTTCCTTGGTCTCTTATCACCAGGGATTCTGGTTGAGTAGATGAAGATTGGAACCCAAGAATCATTTATGAATTGTGCAGTGAAAAATTTCCACTGGCTAAAAGGGGACATTGGAAACAAAACTTTGCATCTTCAGCTGGCTTTTGCTGAAATGTAGAGTGTGTATCCTGCTGAACATCCCTGTGTGTCTGGAGATTCATTCGTGTGCCTTACCAGTTCTTCTAAATGCTCAACTGATCTCACCCACCTCCTCCCCCTACTAGTGAGCCAGAGGGAGACCTATTGCAGGAAGGGTTCTGCTGTTGAATGAGTGTTATAGGACTTCCCGCAATTTACAGGGAGTTCTTTGTAAATCTTGTAAAAAGTCTAAGTTGCTTTTCTATTTCTTTATCATGCCCTTCTTAAAAGTTGTAATTAAAATTCACAGATTTTTCTATGTTATTTGTCTGCTTCACCCAATAATAACAGTTTTTATCTTTCTATACTTAAAAGCGGGGTTCAAATGCCTCTACTTAAAGATTCAGCCTGTCTTTTTTGTGGACTAAGTTGTTGAATTGAGTAGTATTTACAAAATGGTTGGGTTTGGGTTGGAGAGTAGAAGGAAGAGTGTGGAGGGTTTTGGGTCCATTCTCCACCCTACCCCCACCCCCGACCATACTCCTGCCCCTACCCCCAATGCCTCCCTGCCTCCAGGCTACTGTTTGAACCTCTCAGAGCAAAGGCAAAGCCACAAACCAGGATGTGAGAGCTGAGTAGGCCACCAGGGAGGGAGGATCATGTGTTTCCTGCTGAGCTGTGTATGCTGTCAGTGACCCAGTAGCAGTAGCTCATACTTGCCACACACACACACACACAC